>UCOJ01001058.1:0-26526 GCA_900474305.1 Cecidostiba fungosa | reverse complement strand
TACTCAATCTAAAAACTGGTAATAAACTAGGATAAAAAGCGTTACATCTTGTACCAAAAACTGGCAAAGAAAACTACCTAGTTCTTAGCATTAATACCATTTTAAATGGGCAAATTTCTACCAGATGCCAATAAAAAAAAGTCGATACGTCAATATAACAAAAACATACTTCCATTTTAATTACCGATCAATAGCCTGAAGAAAGGTTGCTCGCGCGCGTGCGCGCGCATTAAAGTTCGTTATCAGTAGTTTGAGAAATTAAACACTACACTTGCTTAGATATAGACTTGCTGCTGCGCAGCACTTTCTAATATTCATACAAAAACTTTCCAGTAGCCAATCAGGCTACTTAAGAAACGCACTGGCACATACGGAGCCGGGAAGACAAAGTGCGCGCGCATATATCAGCAATGGAAAATCGCATAATCAGCCGATGACAGATCGCGCTCGACGAAAGAATTAAAATATGATCGACTGCTATATACGACCGGACGACGGCCGGAAGAAAAAGGCTCGTTTCTATTTTCATTTCTCCTTGAATATTTCTATTTTTACTGCGCTTGTTAGACTGCATTCTTTTTGACGCATTGACAACGACGTGTTATATCTATCTGGTGTGCAGTAGATCCAGAGATTGAAAACACCTCGTCAGTGAATGAATTGGCTTTATTAATTGAAAGTTTGACTCTCTTAACGTAGATCTATTAGTATAAAAAGAATCGTTGAGATAATATCAATTAGCACAGTTAAAAATAGAAATCGATCTAGAAGTTCTCACTTGGTATCACAACTCGATCTGGTCACACACAAATCGATGTGTTATCTAAATACGACAATATCGAAAACCTTCGAACCATCGCGTAAAGCTGCAGTTATATAGGGTCACCTATACCACATTTTATTTTACTTCTTCTCGCTAGAAAATACATTAAAGCTCATAAAACCACGTTCCCGCGTTTACACCACAGGACTGTACAAAGTACCTTTTCCACTTCCTCGAGCCTCGCGATAAGCGTCGTTAATTGCCGGGGAGGCTCATAATCGCGCGCGAGCCTTATAATGTTCGCGACCAGTAAGAGGACAGCGTTGTGCCGTTCGACGGGAAAATTAATCGACGCCGCGAGGCTGCATGAATGGAAAGTCACCGGCTGATGAAAAAATTTGCGCGGCTGCTTACATTATCTTGTTAGATGTCGCGGCAGCCATGATTAGCCGTGCTAATGGAATAATTGAATGCTTTATTAGGCAGATGCAGTCGCCTGCGTTCTTCTACACTATTTTAATGAGAGAGCTTCGAGCGAGAGGAGATTTTTCATTTGTATGGGGCTGCTATAAGGGTTATTGAAATTTTCAGATACTTTGATGTGGATTTCAATTGTGTAGGTTTAAAATGAGCTGCGTAAACTTGTAGAATATTATCAGGTTTGGATGTGATCATTTTAAAAATTTTCAGGACGAATTCTTAACGCGCGTGTAAAAATCTCGTTGCGATCAACGTTACGATTATCAATTGTTTAACATACGGATTGTACTCACTCGGATTAACGAATGAACTCTGTATGCTTGGGTAGAACGAACACTTACCTGAAACAAGAAAATAAACATAATTAGCAAATTACACAATAATAATAAAAAATTATAAAAAATATATAAACAACATTTGTCAATCTCCAAATCATCGACATCAGTATAGGATTTCCTTCCGTTATTCATCACGCCTCTAAGCCAAACAGCAAACAAGCTTATAGAAACTGATCAAGCACTCAATCACCTCAACGCCATAACGATCGAATATTAATTTCCACACTCCCTCCGTATGTACAGAGCCCACGTCGACCTTTTTTCCATAACGATAAGGCACGCGCTTAGAAAAAAAGGGAAAGAGAGAGAGAGAACCTCCGCCTCGGCGATAAGGCACAAGCCCACAGTTCGCACAAACAACAATCGAGTATGGAGGTTAATGGCTCGCAGATGAGAAAACGATTTGTGTGTACATATGTATATGTATGCGTATACGACGAATAACCCACGCGAATGCATCCTGTTTCGAAGTGTAACGCGCGCAGCAGTAATCATCAGCCCGTTTTTCCCCGCTCGGCTACTTAGCAACAGCAGCAGCTGCTGTTGCTGTGATGGTAAAAATCGTTCCGCACCCAATCATCGTAAAATTCGCCGCTGCGGCAGCCGACACTTCATCGACGCGACGGTTGTTATTGGTGGAATGGAATTTCAGGCGATTCGATTTTTCCTCGGGCCTTTATACTCTCTCTCTGGAGAGAGCGAGAGAGGTGTAACGTGTACTTAGCGCTCGCTCTGCGTGCGATTGAGTCGTAAATATGTTTGCGCAGGACGACGAAGACGAGAGATTTTTTTTTTCGTATAGTCTGGGTTTATCCTTTTAGCTCCTGTGTGTGTATATTTTATTCTGCAACTATGTATATAGGCTACGAAGTTGTTGAAAGGCTGGTTTGAAAGCTTTTAAGGCGTTTCCGCGGAGTGGGTATTATATTGATATTGGACATTAGCAATTATTGCACCGGTGCATTAAGAAAGGAGAGACTTTTATTAAAAGCGTTGGGTAATTGTTATTGCAAAGTTTCGCAGCTGACCTTCCGCGGTTCACTTCAGCGGATAAGAGTTTAATTAAAAATCTTCGCGCGTAAAACGGTCGAGGGTACCTATATTGAGAAAATTAAATGGACAGCAGATATGAAACTGGTTAATAAAGCTGATTTTTGCTGGGACTTTCATCTTTACACCAAACGATTGATATTGAAAAATTCAGTTCTTACGAATAATTCTAAATTTTGATAATTCATTATATTTCTTATACTCCTCCCAAAAAAATAAAGAATAATATACAAAACCGTAACAGTTGCAGAAGAAATAATACACACCGACGCGAGAGCACGTTTAATTAAATACTCGGGTCGAAAAGCTACGAACGAAATCTCCTCATTAAAACTGAATTTTAATTAAAATCCGCTGAATGAGCAGTGCGCTGCTGTTGCTACTACCGAATGCCAAAGTATACAAACACACACACACACACACACACACACACACACACACACACATAAACACACTCAGAGAGAAAGAGTAAGAGCGGCTAGAATACGCAGTATAGAGCTCGCGGAAAGCCGACGACCTTTCTCGGGAAGATTAGCGCTAAACCGGAAACGCCTCTGGCGCGAGACAGAGACGAACAATGGCCGAGAGGAGCTTCTTCGAGTTTCATTAATTATTTAACGAAACGATATTTTTCTTCCCAAGTCCAAGAGACAATCGCGACTCGAGCTCTCGGGAAGTTAGAATTCGTGTTTATTTCTGCGATTAACTCGTCTGTATAAACTGGCTCTGCGCGTTAACTTTGAAATAACAACGAAGGCATTTCACGACGAATTTAAGTATATACATAGCTTCTTTATAATTCAACGGAAAAAGATGCCTTCCGATATTTCTTAATAAGAGCAAAGTACGATATTATATACAGAAATACGGTAAACAAGATAATTATTTTCGTCAAGCTCATAACGAAGGGATAAATCCATCAAGATCATTGACGAGAGAGCCTTCCAGGCGGTCGATGGAGCAAAAAGCCCGTCCGCCACCCAAAAGCGAACAGTCTCCACCAAGAAACAAAAAAAAAAAGGAAAACCTACTCAACCACCTCGATTCTCACAATCGTTAAAGTCCTCCTGATGCGTCCCAGATACGCGTCGTCGCGATAATAATCAATCGAGGCGCGCGCGCGATCCTGAAATCGATAATTCGATAATCAGCATCGACGATGCGAAAGGGCTCAGAAAAAGAGACGAGGACAAGTCCGTCTCTGGCATGATCATCATCGTCAAACGTCCCGAAGGTTTCACCGACCGTCCGAAATTGGCATCGCTTCGCGGAATTCGTAGAAAGAGAGATTCGAGCGATATTTTTGCGCCATCTCTCTCTCTCTCGCGCGAGATCTGTTATATACCGCCGTTGCCAGATGCGTATGTGTACGCGGAGGAGGAGGCGAGAAAGCTTTATGGGATGGACGTGGTTGCTTTGCTCTTTTCTTTTTTTTTCTTTCGCCAGACGCGTACCGGAAGTCAGTGAAAGCTCTGATGATGTAGATCGACTACTTTTGGCAAGATAATGTCGGTGTATGATCCCTTTCTTCTCGGTATAGTTGCGTTGATTCGAGCGGTTTTTTTTCGGGAAGAAAGTAGTGTACCTACGTGCTTATGCTTTTTTTTCTCTTCGTCGGGCGCGTCGCGAATTTCACGAGATTAACGAGGCGCTTTTTGATTGTTAACTTTAATTCATCGGCTATAAAAGATAATTGGAGGGCAGCAGCTTGATTTTTCAGGAACTGTGTCTGGGAATCATATCACGGATATAATGATGGTGATTTACAACGTTTTTTACTTTGAATATAAAACAATTACCGCATCGGGATTATTGAAATTTTTTTTACGCACGTGCGCGGCCTTATAATGGCCGTACTTTTAAGGAAAATTTAAGTAAATGAGGGATTCCATTCCGAATAAAAAATTCTTACAACGAAAGAGTAATCACCAAGCAGGATCGCGGCGTGTTGAAAAAACGCTAAAAGCAATCATCGTCCTTCAAGAGGTGCAGGACAGTGGAAAACAAAAAGTTGTGCAAACCGTTGTATTTTGAAAGAGAAAAGTGACGGACGCGTCATATTCTTCTATGCATCCCGTGACTCGGTCGTTTAAAAGCGTCATCCGGTGTGTACAGCAGCGACAAGTGCGTCAGGAAAGCTCTTGACTCGAGAGATGGCTCTATATTTAGATAGCCGTTCAAACATAACCTCAAAAATCGGATGGGAGAACCGGTTGTATCTAACGCTTGATTTTTTTTTTGCTCCTTCAAAGAAACGCTTCTCGTCTGCGGTGTAAGAAAAAAATGCGGTCGCCGTTAAGTTCACACTCCTTAGAAATTCAGTGTGAATGAGAGCCCTCAGTTTGGGTTTTCAGAACTGCTAATGAATGAAAATTGAAATTTGATTAGGATCCTTACCTCGTGAATGAACGAAATTCAATCTCAAAATTTTTTTTATAAAAGTTTGAATCGACGAGTAATTTATTATTTTCAACTTTACAGATTGGTATGTTGATTGATTCAGTTGAATTAATGATCATTTTATAGAACTAGAGTTAAAGTCATTAGAAGTACGCAATATAAAGTAATCCACGCTTGAGAGAGAAAAAATGACCGGACATAGGCGTACTAATGGCAGGTAATCGATCGAACAGGAAACGTGGGCGCAAGATCTTGTGACATGTGAAATTCGCGAGAATCGCGTTGCACACACCTAAACGCCATAAAATACATCAGATACAGGCATCGCTTTGAGATACAGATATATTTGCTCGACAAAGTTATTGTCATGTTATATTCAAGAGGCTCAAGTGTCTCTTACTTTGGACTAAATCATCACAGCAGTTAATGAATATTATGTAACAGTACGAAAATGTGCATGTAATCCAAATACACATAAGCTTAAAATTTTGATTTTAAAAAGTGCAATATTTTCTTTCGGTTCATTTCAGGTTTGAGACTTTTAGTTACGCATACATATTCAAGCCTCGTGATTTCACAAACCTTATTTCATTTCGGCAAGGTGGGTCTCAGTTGTAAATTTACTCGGAGATATTAACTAGTTGTCTTCTGAACTGCAATTAACGTTTCCTTTCGGGTTTATAATTGCGTCTTTCTTGCATTTGTCACTATGCTAAATTGCAGTCTGGCACAATAAGTATCAATCAATTTCCCTATTTTTCTACAAAACTCAATCCTCGCAGAGAACTAGTCGAAATCTCTTGATCTATTCGTTGCTCAACGAAACATACTCACAGTAAATTTTCGAGTGGCACTTTACAAATGCAATTCTTTCAACAAAAAAATCCGAATAACCTGTCCACAATATCTATACATGCTGTTGCACGTACAAAGAAACGTTCAAGTATTATAATTAACGTCTCCATCTAAACGGAGTAATTGCCTGTATCCTTCGTTTGTCACACAAGCAAGCAGCACACGATAAATATCAATCGATAATACCTTTATCCGGCTCCGAAATATCTCCCCCCTTCAAACTCTAATCGTCGCTGGGCCAACCAACTATATACACCTGGTCCCCTTTGACGCAGTCCGTTCACCGACACACACACACACACACATACAACAAGTCCCCAGACGAAGCGGGGCGTTACAAAAGGAGCCCGAGTTTATCGCTTTTTATGATTATGGGGATTATTTTTTTTATCCTTGCCGCGGTGGGTCTCGTTCGAGGGTCTCTGACGAAATTAGCCGACGCGCTTTATTTATGTCTAAGAGTCTCTCTCTCTCTCTTTCTTTCCTCTGCGTTCGTTCGGCTGCTATTGCGAATTCGAGTGGTGCAAGCTTTTATTGGCTCGCGTTTTATGCATTTTGCGCGTCTAAACGTGCAGTCGGAGGGTCACACACAGGCTGGAATTTTGAAATGTGCCTCTCTGCGGGATCCACATAGCTATATTTGCATGGGAATAATAATATTTTACTGCTTCCAAATCCTATGAATCCATAGAGCGTTTTTATTAGTTTTAGCGCTCGTAAAAGGTATTTATTGCGCATCGAAGTGGCAATTTAATTATAACAGCATCAGAAGTGTCGACCGCAGTATACATAAACAAAAATTTGTTTTCCACATCATATTATCGATATAATATAATATAATCCAAGCGCGCGAAACGACTCGAGTTTCAAAACTGACGCAACACAATCCTGAAAGCATTTCAATCCTTCCCTGCGCTCCGTCCATCCATTCAGCTCTCCGTTTCAGTTTCTCCCATCATTCCATAGGCTGCAACACGGCAACCAGTCCCGACATTTCTCTCCATATCAACTCAGCGACTGCAGTCCGTCAAATATAGCTCAGGCAACCTGCGCAAGCGAGGAAACGTGGGCCGGAATGCAGGTTGCACGTGTGAGCCGACTGGACACTCGGCGTATTATCGACCTTCCGTCCCGCGAAGTAGCTGCAGCGAAAGCCAAGAGGGATTACGCCGATGGGAAAAATAAATGGACTCGTGTGTGCGTGAGTAACAATGACACGTTTGCGTTCCACTTTGGAACTGGAATGGGTTTCTAATGCTTTGGCTGATTGCATCAGGTTATGGCTGCTGTTGTTGTTGTTGCTGCTGTGTATAGAGGTGCGATAATGCAGGGATTTTTTTTTGCTGGGGAGGTAGGATTTCTGATTGATGGGAGAAATGTTTGAGCTGAAAATACCTGTGCACAATGGGGGAAATTCAGGTTTTCGTAGAGTTGTATAGGAATGGATAAAAGTCGTTACATTACACAATCTTCGTGTATGTAGGATATAAGTGAGTCTATTAATAGAGGTATATACTCGTTGGAAAAGTGCGATTAAAAGAAACTCTCTGGTCACGTCGATTAATGTACATAAATATACGCAAGTGGACTTCGTTTTGCAGACCAAGAAACTAGTTTACTTTTCCATTCGAGCTTCTATGAGAATCTACATAAATGCCGCCCATAAAAAAAGTTCGTATACTCGTATACATATATCTCATTTTAATTAAGATCCTATTTACCGAAGATTTAGACGCACACTCGTCAGTCCAGTTAGCGTCACGCGCAAAACGCTTAAACTTATTCCAATCGTCGATCCACCGCGCGAACCGCTATATTAATTTCGAAATGATCACCCGCATCCGTTAAAAAAAACTGCTCACGTAATTAAGTATAGACCCTATAGAGGAATTCCACAAATCGTCCAGGAGTGTATAACGTTACACCACATAAACATCACGTACAACCAAAGAAATGATAAGCCTGATGCTGCTCCTCGCCGGGAACAAGAAAAAAATCGGCCTACGCTATAGAGAGAGAGAGAGAGAGGGTACATCCCACCTGCCTGCACTGGTCGCACAAAAACTCGTGTAAGCGCTTTAATTAAATTATACCTGTCAGTGTAAACGAGAGAGAGAGAGATAAGTATGTATATAACATATAGCCATAGGAGAGGAGCTTGCGCGCAAAAAAGGACGGCGCAAAATAGAGTAAAATTGAAGAACTAGAGGCGGTACACAGAGAGCATGTCGCCCGGTAGGCAGTCCCGGCCCACGCGGATAATTCATATCGCCGATATTGCGTATTACATTATACGGAGCCGCGCGCGCGCGCGCGTGTGTGTATAGCTGTATTAGCTCGTACTGTAGACTCGTGTTCTGGTGCGGGAAGTTACATTGACGATCGCGGCCGAGAGGGTTGTTTGAATATTTTACGGCTTTGATTAAGTGGTCGTCGGCTAGGCCTCTTAATAGAGTGTGTTATTAGATATGCGGCTATGCGGAGGTACGCTTCTGAGGCTACTACTAGAGCACAGATTGCACAGCGAGAGATGAGAGTCGTATTATACATAGAGAAGAGGCAAAAATTTGATTTTTTTTTTAAATCCAACGCAGTGTACCATTCGTTTGTTCTACAGGGTATATATAGAATTTGCGTTGGCAAAGGAAACGAGATAGAGAATAAAAAAAATTTCGATTATTTACATAAGGTATAGTGAAAGCATGCACTGCATCGGTATCTTAATCGCTACACACACGTCCGTTTAATAATTGCTCCATCACACATCAACATCGCGAAAATTTCAAAACACACTCGGGCTAATTGTCACTCGGCTATATACACTCTCGATTTCCCTCCAACAACAACGACAACAACGACAAGAACAACAATTTCCGAGCAACTACGCGAAAAGACTATAACAGCCGCCCGTCGAGAGGCTATAGACTCTTATCGTCGCTCTCGGCTACTCGCCACGGGAGACAGATCATTTAGCGAGAGAGCCCAGACGCATGAAAACGCGCGCGCGCGCTCACCCGCTGTGCCGTAAACATTTCCGGAATGCGATCCCGGAATCCGCGCGCGGTAATTCGATTATTCGCTATATACTCTCGCGACTACTCCCCTTATATATACACGATAGGATCTCGTTGTACAGCAGTGTATGTACAAGAGGACTGGTTCATATTATATATACACATATATAGACGCTTCTCGTCGATGCGAACGTATTAATAGAAAAGCGAGCTAGAGCGGCTATTTAATTTGCGAACGCCGCCGCTTCTGGTTTTAATTGGAGCGTTTAATCATATTCGCCGCTGCCGGTTAAATCGCCGAGGATTTATGAGTGTGGGAGGGATATGGTCTTGTTGCGCTGATGAGGAAATGTGGGATGAATGTTAATGAAGCGATTGGGAGGAGCTGTTCGAAGAGAGAAATTGTCGCGCGCGCCCGCGCGTAGTCTTATCTCGGCGAGAGAAATGGTTCGCGATTTAATTAGAAAATTTTTTCGATTTCATTCGCAGCTTCGTGTGATGTGATTCACATGAGATGCGCGAGTAAATAGTCGTCATTTTTGCATGTAAATCATAGAAGACTAGTATGTACAGATATATAATCAAACTTCGCTATACATCAGTTGAGAGATAATGTAATTTAATTTACTCGCGATTAACCGGACTCTATATAGAATCAGAGAGACTCACCTGAAACAAAAAGCAAAAACGTTTCCATCAGTATGCATGCGACCTCATCTATCCATTTTCACCTTCAATATACAAAGCAACGTCTGCCTCGAAAAAGGGCGAGGCCGCACATTTCGTTACGCATCGTTGGTGACACACTACCGGCGCGCTACTGCTGCTGCTGCTGCAAAAGTGTCTCGCTGCAGCAGCAGCTGGCGTGTCTCTATAGCCGCGGAGATAAGGAATTAGAGAGTAGTCTCGCGAAAACGCGCTGAAAAACGGAGAGACAGCCGAGAACGCGAGCGCGCACCTTAAAGGGGATGAGAAAGTCGATTAGTTTGCTGGTTCTGAGTTAAATATTACGCGAGTGGGCGGCGTTTGCGGTCTAGCTTTGAGCTGTGTATACATATAGGTATGAGAGTGTGTAGACGGGTGGCTGATGTTTGCCGTGTGGACTATACTGGCTCTCTCGTTCGGGGAATGAGGGGGAGGTCCGTGTGTGCTTTTGCGGTGGTTTTGATGAAGGGTTTACTCTCTCGTCGTCCGGCTCGATTAACTTTTTGATTTATTTGTGGGCATATTGTCTACTGGCGCTGATGTTGTTTACGTTTCGGGCAGTTGATGTTTCTATATGCGAGAGAGAGATTTATGCTGATTTGATTGAATTCAGATATAATTATATATCTTTATCCATATATTTTTGGATAAATTACGTCGATCGTATAGCCAACTTCATTACAACCCAAATCTAATAATAAACCTCTACACCGAAAAATTCCAAACCCAGACACACGATCATAAAGAAGCACCAGACATCCATCAAAAGACACTCTCACCGTCGGGTATTTTTCCGCATTCGCAGAGAGCAGCTCCACGTGCGCCGCTGATGTGGCTTTTTCTTCTTTGCGTATACGGCTTCAATGCGTAGAGCCTCTCTCGATTAAGTCGTAAAGCATACCGCGCGGCCACCCACCGCACGAGGCTGCTCCCATTTCGCTTTATTTGGCGGAGCGAGCACTCGATCGATCGAGCGATGTATCTACACGCGAGCGAATGATGTTGTGGTCGATCGAAAGTGCCTGTTGGATGGACTTTGCTTTGTTTCTGTTTTTTTTAAGTGTGTGGGGGTGATGTAATATCCACGTGTTTAGAAAAAATTAAGAAATCGCGATCGTTCGCGTGAGCATGGGAGATATTTATATAAATGTGCAGTGATTTAAAGGTCCGTAACAGCTCAATTTTGAAAAAATGCACCAATCAAGTAAACGCTCGCAAAGCTCCTCTGAAAAAGACGTTCAAAAGAGAACGAAGCATCTTGAGAGACAATTCAATTCGGCAAAAATTTCAACACTGAAACCCGGTGTGTCTTGTAATTTCGCGGCGCTTTCGGGAAGCTGTGTTCATGGTTTTGCTCTGGGCGCAAACGATTTTTTTACCAGTATAATTACAGTGATCGTGCGAACGCAAATGCAGCCTCGCGGCCAGTTTTACGAGTCTACGGGTCCCTGTTGAAACTGCTCCGGCTACTGAGATGCGCTTTTGCGAGATATTGTTCTTTTGATGGACCAAAAAAAGGGTTCGCTGCATGGCTCACTGTTATTGGGCAGCTAAAGTGTATAATTTTATGAACTTCGCGCGCGTATTAGACAAAAAAGTGAATGTAAGTCACCTTTTAAAGAAGCTAAACTTGAGTAATATAATCTCTCAATTATTTATACTGTGAAATGAGTTTAAAACTCAACGATCAATTCTCATCGTGCTTTCGACTCTTTCCTCGAAATTTACCTGCACTCGTTCAAGCATATCAAGTATTTAACGTAGCCTGCACGATTCAACAAAAGGAAATTAGTGCATCGTATACAAGCTGGTTGTTCCTCTTTTTGAAAACGACGCGACGGCAGAATTTTTTTCAAACTCCTTCATTCGCCTCGATCGTAAAAATTAAGCGCGTAGGAATATTCTCTCGAGACACGTGCGGGAGAGTTTCTCGAGGTAAGTCGTTATAGGCCGAAAGCGCATATACGAGCAGACTTTACAATAATTAAAACGCCTTCGGAGAAGCGGGTAGACTCTCCGGGATCTTGAAATTCGTCGGACGCGGGCACCGTAAATTTCCGTCCGCGACAGTCAAAGGCGGAATTCGTGGATATTTTTTAATCAATCTGCTCTGGTCTCTCTCTTGTGCTCCACATAAAGCTAATTGGAAATCCGTCGTTTATCACCTGCTGCTTATATACATACTCGCACGCGACTGAAGTCTTCATTGTAAAAACGAACGGTTACGATTTAATGAAATATTTTATCAAACGTATCGAAAGCTAAAACCACATCACATCTTTTACCGTAAATTAACCCGATTTCATTATCGTTCGTATGTATAAATCTCGAATTATCCCCGATGGCCGTAATTCATAATGAGATGAGAAGACTCGTGTTTTTGAAGTCTATACGTATATCTATAGGAGCAGACACTACTACTACACGACGACGTTCAAAAACCTCCTGCAAAGCGGTGCATTTCTTCTTCACACGTGACTTGGGTTCGCCGAGCGACATTATCGCCGCACGTAGCCAGTGTATCATACTTTATAAAGGCATTTCATGTACAGCGGCGGCTGCGGAATTCGAGAGAAAAAAAAACGAAGCTCGACGCATATTAAGCGAGACCTTTCTTTTTTTCTCTCTCTCTCTCCCCCTACAATAAACCGAGTTCGCTTAATAAAAAGCGATATACGCAGGAGTTTCTTGAGAGGAAAGTGTGGTTTCTCGTTTCTTTCTCAAGAGACGCGCTGCAATTATATCGCGGATATATTAATTGGACTCTCAGTGAAAACGAAATTTATATATTTTGTATTTTATGGACGATCGGAGTAAAGCAGGAGGCGCTCCTTAATTTAAGCGTCGCGCGTTTTATTATTCGGTTTTCATTAAAACCTCGGCTGCATCAATTATCCTCCTCTCTTAAAAAAGTGATGGCCTTTGTTGTGAAGCATTCGATACGTGGTCGCCTGGTTTGTAGATTTTATAACCACGAATTTGTTTATTTATGTACTACGATTTTTATTATAGTCTCTTAAACACAAGTGATAGCTGGTTCTAGGTTTTATACATCAAAACTAGCACGATTCCTTTTCTCTCATCACTTCAAGGCGAGCTCAGTGCACATACATACAGCAGTTTGTTTGTTACCTATTCCAAAACTGCCTTTTGGCTGCTTGGGCCACTCATGCTATAACTGCTTGAGACTCGATCGATAGAACAATAAAAAAAATGTAATTCGAAGACCCATTAGAGAACTCACTACTACATCGATCAAAAATCGAAAAAAAGGACAGCGTCTCGCGAAATTTTCACGGATGGTTAAACTCAATAAACAACTCCGAAGCTATATAGCGCAGTCCTCTCTTTCCTCGAGAGCTTGACGAGCAGCTCGCGATTATGCGCGAACCAGCGCGACAACGACGACGACCTGCCAAACTCGTTCTCGCGTAACTCTCTCGTCTCTTTAGCCGCGACCGGTCGTCGTCGTCGTCGTCGTCGGAAGGCGAAGAAGAAGAAGAGAGAAGAGTCGCTATGTATGTGTGTATGTGTGCGTTGTAGCGCGATAATATCGAGTTTTCGCATTCTCGAGGAGGGAGAGAGCAGCGGACAGGGCGGATTGATGATGCTGCGGGCGAGGAGAAAAATTGCGGATGGATGCGAATTGTGGGTCAGGATGTGCATACATACGTATATATAATGTATGTATATAGGAATGCCTGACCTCTGCTTTGAGATTAAACGGCGGAAATTGATTTATCGTTATTGTTATTATCGCGGGGAGTTTAAGCCGTTGCGTTTGTTATTTCGAGAAAGCTCGCATGCGTTATCACCGGGATTGTATATATACATATAGTATATATGTAGGTGAGAGAAGGACTTGAATTTTCGAGAGTCGATTAATCAAAATTTCGCTATCGTCGAGCGTTATATTAGCAGACAAAAGTATATATATTATACGTCTGTATGTATATAATCGGCGTATAATTTGCATATCTTGTTTGAGTTAAACAGCAGAAGGTTTTAATCGTGACAAGCGTGTGTAAGAAGGTTAAAAAAAAGGAAAAAAGAAACTGCACCGACCGCAACAGAGAGCAACAACTCGTTCTCCATACCTAATCGTTTTTCCCTTTGCGCAAGATATAGGTATATATATATGCGCTCGACTCCCCAATTAACGGCGCTGAGTACATTTTTTGCTATACGGACTGCAGCCTGCTGCAGTATGGGGGTAAAAAAATTGCCGGACGATTCCGCAATATCATCGAACTATTGACTTTTACGGGTGTATACGCGGCTTCCTGGCGATTTTAACACTCACGCGCGCGTGACTTTTAATCTATCTCGCGCAATCGAGCGAGATTTCCGCAGAAGTTTCGGGACGAAAGTCTTACGGAGAATTCCTCTCGATAGAATCGATTGCGCTGATGCTTACGTTGGATCGTAAATTTTGTTCTTATAGGAGAATATTGAATTACTTTAACGCGTGTACTTTGGTACAGCCATTTTTGGCCTGTCATTAACTGCACTCGCGTGGGACGCATGCTGCTTTATGCGTTATATGAATATTCATTACAAAATCGTTGCATCACTGAGTAAACTCGAGTTTTGAAATTACGACAAGCCGACAGAGATGGCTCTTCTTTTCTAAACACTCGTAAATATACATATATGCTGTATTAAAAAAAAATAATAATAACCACAACGATCGACACGCTGCTGTCATATAATATTTCCCGACGAGGTGACTTTCAAAAAAGCTTTTAAGATTCCTGCGAGTGAGAAAAGTGAAACTCGTCAATATGGGACACAATAGCGCGCTGCAACCTAAGTCAACACTGACTCGCACGGATATAAGGTCCAGATAAAACATATACTCGTCTCTGTTAGTTGTAAAACTGTGCTTTACCGAAAATCATTGTACGAGATATAAAGAAAGATCAACATTTCTGAAAATCCTCTTTATTTATTATCCGAACCGTATGTTTGTTTATATGCGTGGGTGTGGATTCAGTGACAAAGGGTTACGTTCGATGGAAAATAGATACATCATCGAGAAAGTTTTTTGTGTCAATAAGTTTTGTAACGCGAACACGTAATGTACAGGATGTTTGATAATCCACAGGATGATTCGACGAGATACTAGTATGAATTTCTCGTTATTTTCGAGAATAAATAGTTCATTTCTGCCTCAAAGTCAACTCGACAACCGCTGGATTTTTCCGCAAAAACTGACCAGCCTCGCTGCAGCTATACGTATATATACTGACTTCCCCGTTCCAGCTCGCGGACACGCACCGAGTCCATTGACAAAGAGGGGAAAACGTAACGCGTCGCGGCTCTGAACACGCGAATATAACGAACTACCGTGCAACAGCAGCAGCAGCAGCAGCAGCAGCAGCAGTGCACGAGAAAGGTGAAACGCCTCGAGCGATCCCATGGATATATTCGTGTGCGGCGCGAAGGTTAAGGCCGCGGTGGTGTAGCTCTCTCGACTCGAGTCGATCGATTAAAGTGGCCCGAGAGAGCGAGTGTATATACGTATAGTGTGTACATGTATAAGAAGGTGGTTCCACTCGCTTCCAGGTGAGGTCAGTGCCGATCAGCTGGCGAGTCTCGCCGGTATAAGAGATGGATTTCCGAGATTTTTGAATAGTTCAGAGTATTGCCATTTGTTTTTCAACTGTGATTGGAGAGTTGCTCCGTGAATCACACACACTCGTTAACTGAGAGAAGCTTGTTATAGAATTATAAAAAAAAAATGTTTCCCGGAACAATTCCTATTCTAATAAAGCTAACGGTAAAACTGGCCAAACAAACCCCCGTAACTTCTCTCCGAGAGCGTCTCCTAAAAAAGCACCTCCGCACTGTTTCCTCCAAGTCTCAGGAAAGAAGTCGAGCCGACCTACGACAATCAAAGCGCGAGCCCTTCCCCTCACGCTCGCAATTTTCCCATTCTCTCTCTGTTCTCCCGCGTATATGTGTGTGTGTGCTCGTCCTCGCCCTTCCGTTCCGCTTTTTAACGCCGTTCGTCCGTTCATTCACTCGCGGCGACAGCGACTGCACACGGGAGGAGGAGGAGGACTGGCCTACACGTAATCACGCACACGAGACGGCTTCGTTGTCTATATCCGTAGCGCAGACACACAGCTCTCTGGGAACGTAAAATAAAAGAATGCGTCGAGGGAGTAGTAGTGCAGCTCTTTAACTAATTTATTAAGTTTTCGTGCGACGTCGACTCGTTCGTGCATGTGCTTTGTGTTTTTTGCTAGATCGCGTGTTGTTGGTTTTGAGTCGCTGACGTTATTATTTTTAGAGGATTAGACAGCGACACCTGCCTTCAATTATCGCTTCGATATATATAACAATTACAGTTTATTATTCATGAGTCCAACGTACAACGCGCAAATTCACGGGCCAGTGTGTCGCAGATGGAAGTGTAAAAACACCCGCTGCAGAGCAGTGCTATACCAGGTGCGCCCGAATGCCATTAAATCCGCAATGACCCGTGGCGCGCCCCCCAATGCAGGAAGCATAAATACATCAAGCCTTGCTGCCCCTTTGAAATGCGCGCGATAAGTGTATATCCAGTAGTGGATATGTACGGTGGTGGAAGGAAGGAAGGGCTCTAGTATACGGAGAGGCCTATACTACATAGATGTCGGTAAGGTTTATTGGCATAGTTATTACGAGGCGGATTTAAAATGGAACGTATGCTTGCGTTTGCGGATTCGATGTGTATGATTCGGGGAGGCGTGTGTGTTATACTCGTTTGGAAACTGGGACGGTTCGTAGGGGTTTGAAATCTGGCTTGGTTGCGTTTGCTTTTAATTTAATTTTCGTATGCTTGAACATTTTGATCTGTGGCATAGCTAAATTTAGGATGATTTTATATACGAAAGTTTTGTGTTATTCTTTCTCGTCAAGAAGTTTAAGGACAAAATTATGTATAACAAGTATTATTACATCAACATTAAATTATCTCTCTTTGGCTGAACATTAAGCGAAATACGGCATCTACAGACTACACTACAGACATTTTTCTGCCAAGTTCTGTCATTTTTATAATTTCCGAATCAAAACGAATTAAAAGTTACTTAACACTGTACGCAAAATTCTGTATCAACAAGCCAACAGACCTTACAATTTCCCACCCAGCAGTCATAACACATATAACCGAAGCGACGCGAAAAGCTCGATAAATATATACAGCAGCAGTGAAGCGCAGTAGGCCTTAGCCGCGAGTATATAATAGCAGCTAGAAGCAGGAGCAGCAGAAGGCACTGACCTAATCGCTCGCTGAAATCGACGACGTTGTCGCGGGACCTTGGCACGAAAGTTCAGCACCAGCAGCAACAGCAGCCATCTCTCGGTGCAGCCCACCTCCGAACAGCAGCAGCGGTAGCAGCCGGCGGCAGTGGCCACCAACACACCGCACGAGAGTAGCAGCAGCAGCAGTCGAAGGAGAAGAAGAAGAAGAAGAAGAAGAGGCCGGAGCAAAAAACAGCACTAGCACCACAACTTTACTATACAGCACATCAGAACACCGGCAGTAGTCTCTCTCTCTCTCTCTCCCTCTTGCTTACTTTATTTCTCTCTAGTTTGCTGATGCACACACCCCGTCGAGCACACGAGAGAGATACATATACACATACACACACGGTAGTACGTATGTTATGTGTGTATGTGTGTTTTAGCGCTCGGCACGCGCAATTGTATGTATATAACTATGACACTTTTTTCGTTTTGGAGTATAGAGCACGCACATGCACTGCACACTGTTACAGCCGCGATAATTATTCCATTGTGTGCTGCTGCACCATACATATATTCGTGTAACTCTGTTTGTCGTCAATTTTTTTTTTCGTCAATTATTTTCGAATTTCAGCAAAACAAAAAACTCAGCTCAGCTGAGGCGCGCTGATGTATAAACACAAGATGAGTCCGCAAGAGTCAATGATCGCGCGGTGGTAATACAAGTATACACAGGAGAAGATCTGACTGAGTAAGTGAGACAGTAGAGAGACGCACGTGACTGCACAGGCTCGGTGCGCGCGCGTCGAGCGAGGATCGGATACTGACGGCGGCGGCTCGGTCGAGCGGTCGGGAACCCCGCGAGAGAGGAGAGTCGCTGCTGCTGCTGCTGCTGCATGCTCCCTTCCACATCGCGCGCGCGGTGCAGCCACCACCTGGGCCGCCGCCGCCGCCGCTTGCCCCCCTTCTGCTGGTGCTTCGTCTTCTTTTTATTCCTTCAGGCTTTTTCTGCGCTGCTTCTTCTTCTTCTTCTTCGTCTGTGGCTGCTGCTGCTGCTGCTGATGTTTCTTTGCCGGTGTGTCTATCGTCTCGAGAGAAAGATAGTATATAGTTTGGGATTTTTCGGGGGTTATTGACTTTGTCGTTTGATCGCCGCTGTGATTATGGAGAATTTAGCGATGTTGTTGGATGAATCGTTTATTTGATGAGCGAATGGCGAGAGACGACTGGAGAAAGTCTTTTCTGATTACATTCTAGACGCATTTATTATGTAACTAATAATATGAAAGTAATGCATAATATATTCTAATAGATGCGAATGAGAAAGAAAATTGACTTCATCTTCGATATACTACTCATTCTACTTCGTGAATGGCTTTATATTCATCGGGTATACTGAGGCACGATTCTTCGGAATGACTTATAGAATTATTAGTTGTATTATCTCAAAACAATATATCTCGTGCGCTTAAAAAAATTGGATAATAATTTTAACGAATCAACAAATTACATTTTATTTCGCGCAAATAAACACTTTCAACAATAAATAAGCTTTCATACAACTTGTATATATGAGATTTAATTTAATGAAGAGAGTCAAATGTTATCACACTCGCGGAGGAGAGCCGAGGCCATTTAACGGAAAACAAACGATTGCACTTTACACCGCATGAATAATAACTCAATTTCCCATTGAGCAATGAAATAATTCACGCATCCAAGTCAATTTTCCCCACAAAGCCATAAGTACGTTTTCTTTTTCTTTCAAACGATTGGAGAACCACTCAAAAATATCTCACAAAACCGCAATCAACGCACTAACTTTCCGCTAGATTTAAAATCCCCTATACTCAAAACTACAGTAAACAAACAGCGTCGTCTCCCCTCGATCCAGCACCATGAGCATAATGGCTCATCCACCCCCGCATCTCTTACATATACACAGTACACACATGCACAGCTGTGCTTAGTCTCGCGAGGAGAGGGAAGATAATCTCTCTGTCTCTCTATCCTCTGTATCCCATCCACTATAGCACACGGTAAACGCGGATGACTCTGAGTCGCCAGTCAGCTGTGCGTCCGGTGCGCTTTTCCGCGTTCTGGACATTGTTTTCGCGTTCGGCTTTGTTGTCGTCGTCGTCGGGGTATCCCCTTTTTTTTCTAGACTGGATGCCGGAGCGGCGCATCCTCTGCGAGCTTGGCTTATCGATGAAGGCGGTGGGATTTTATATTTCTTTTTTTTATTTTTCAGTCGACGGACCTTTTTGCCGCTCGGACGCTTTGAACTTTTGCGTTGTGAGCTTGCTTAGAGGATTTTTAACGCTGGTGTGCCGGGCAGATACCGGTATTTGTTGATGGTGCTTGTTTTTGTTGTGAAATATGAATTGGTAAGGTCGGCCGGCTAATTGCTATGGTGTGCTATTTTTATGAATACCTGGCGCCTTTGAAGTATAGCCGTGATTAGACGCGGATTAATTTATTTTCCCAATTACGCTTCAGAGATCTAAATATAGATTTATTTTATGTAACTCTCAGTATTAGGTATAATGCTCGTAATATGGTTCTGTTAGATAATGTTAATATGGTCTTTTTGTGTAGTGATTTGATTTATTGCCATAACTAGCCTCACGTATCTACACATACTATCCTAATAATCACCCATTCAATTGCCCGACAAAAGATCGAAAAATCATTTCTGTTTTCACAAAGGCTGATGAAAGAGCCTCACGGATTGAAATGATCAATAAACATTGTTAATCCGAATCGGCTAAAATAATTAAACAGCCAAGGAAAAGCATCGCAGTATTTATATAACTTTCAAGTATACGTTGAAAACCCAATACTAGAAGCCGAGACGAGGCAATCGATTTTTTTTCTACGAGGCACTCGATAATTGACAGACACCGATCAAAATAAGCAGTCAACGCGCGATCGATCTGAGCCATTTATGAAAGTTGCCGCGTCACTCCCAAATGAAAAATTCGAAATATTTCACTTCGACACCTCTGGCTGCTTTTTTTCTCACCACCGCGCGCCGCCGCTCAATTTATCAATTATGGTATATACGTATCAGGAAAGAGAGATAACATCGAGTAGTGTCAATCAGTCGTAAATGCTCGAGTCTACAGGTGCAGTGGGTTATAAGAAAAAGATCGATGCGAGTCGGTGCGCTGGTTGCGTTTCATAATATTCACACGCGCTCGTGGTCCTCGTATATATATATAAGTTACGTGCGGCAGTAGAAGCTGAACAAATCTCATTGTGTGTTGTACTTTTCAATGCACTGTTTCAAAATATCTCAAGAGACAGCAACAATACGTTATCTTATTTTTAAAGATGTCTGAGAGAAAAATTTCAATTTTTTTCTATTTTAATAAAACGTCTCGAAGAAATTGAGACCTGTTCCATCGCAGCGTCATCTTACCAAAAAGCAATCACCTCCAAAGAAAACACCGCAGTATATACAAAGAGGACAAAGCAGCAAGTCAGCTCTAGGGTATATCGGCTTGACTCCGACAACGAACGCGAAATTACAAATCAAAGAAAAACAGAGCATAGAGGATAAGACTATAAACAACGAGAGAGGGTCGCCGAGACGACTGGGAACTTCATCTTAGAGGACGCGACGCCACGAATATATATATATGTATTATAAGCCCGCACACATTTCTTTATCTCGAAGAAAAATTCGCCCGCAGTCGCCGGCGGCGACGTTCTCAGGCTCTTGATCCCCTTTCTTACGCAATCCGTAATATTCCAGTCGGCGGCTGCGGCGGCGCGTCGATGTTGTGAAAAGCGCCCAAAGTGCCCCCGCAGTGCCTTCGCGTGCACTGCAGTCAGCGCATAATATAGTCGAGTATGTATAGAGAGAAGAGCGGAACTGGATTACGAGAGTCACGATCATCGCCATCTGCGATCTTTGTTATTTGCGCGTGTAGTGCGCAGTTGATATGGAAATTGCTTTTTTTCCATTTATGAGTTCAATTCAAGGTTTATTTGCTATAATGAATATTCACGAGAAAAGAAATGCCGCCGCTGCAAACTTAACCCGAATTTTTTTTCTTTTTCATCAGCCTATTCTCTTCGAAAGGACCCTTTTCGAATAAGACAACTCTGCAACCAGCTCCTTTCCCTTTCACGCAACACAACAGCCGACCATATAGTTACCATCATCCACAACACAGAGCGAGAACAATCTTCCTACTCAAAAGTCCTCCCTCTCCTGTAATAATTATCCCCGTCGCCCCTCGCTATTTCTCTTCCTCGTCTCAGCTCTTTTTTTCTCTCTCTCTATTTTCTCATTGTCTCCTGTCCCATACCAGCCATTTTTCAGCGCGTCACGCACGACTCTGTTCCATCATCCCGAAACGTACATCTATATATACCTATATAGTTCTCGCGAAAGGGAAGCAGTCTTGGATTAGCCGGCTTCCGGTGGGTGGAATTATGACTAAAGTGCCTCCGAGCTGCTACTGCTGCTGCGCACGCGGAAAATGAAATGCCACGGGTGAAAGAGAAAGGGAAAGGAGTAAGCGCAAGAGAGAAAGAAAAGGAAAAAGACGGAGGGCGCGGCGAGGAGAGCAAAAACTGGGCAGGAGCTGCTCTCATGGTAATGAGCACGTGTCGAATGTAAAGCTTACTTTGGATGGCGAGTATTTTGCGGGATTTCAGGTTCGAAAAGATTCGCCGATAAATTGTTCATTTGATAAAGAGCAGCTTTTGTCTCTTTTTTAAGATAAGCCGATACAAAAGTTTGACTTGTTGTTGAGGAAGGACAACAGACTTTCCTTACCGTTATAATAGTTCTCTCTATACTCTGTATATTAAATTTCTCAGCTATATACAGCACAATGCGACACTCGATCCCAAAGTATAAAAAAAAAAGAGGAACGAAAGAATCAATTACTCCACCTCAAAGAATCGCAAAAGACACTCGAGCGAGCGTCGCTCTCGCTAAGAGGGCGTTTTTCATATGCTAATGCTTCCGGTCCGGGTATATCCCGAATAACCGAGGGCGACAAAAAAAAGCGACAGCCGACGACGAAATCCGCCTCCTCGCTGAATGCGGAATTGGCGCGGCGCGTGTTTGCCGAGGATTTTCGTTCACTCCGTTGAAATAACACTCGGACCTGGCGGAACCTCTTTTTACGCAGAAGACAGTCAGACAGGGACAAAGTATAGCTGGACGGGAAGAAGATGATGAAACGAATAGGAGCAAAGTTAGGAAATACTTCTGTCGAGCGGAGGAATCAATAAAGGCACTGGTGCAGAGAAGTTTGCGAGTTATTTGAACGTTGCGCGGCTCGCGAGTGAAATAATGTCAGAAGTTGGGTTATTTCAGTTATATCTATTGTGTGAGGTATAAATAACGTCATTGTATATTTACGCGATATTTGACTGCGATCTACAGGAGTAAGTTTAAAAAATTTCAAATGAATAATATAAAATTGCAAAAACTACGCGTATACTTCATAATAAAACCGTATACTCTTCTGTCCTCACATTTCCATGCAAATAACTGGCAAAAGCTCGTTCGCACCTCGGATCCGCATCTAAATAAACGTTCTCGCGAGTTTATCTACGACGCATCGCGGCAGTTCCGACTCTCGCCGCGGTGGCTCTTCTTACTCGCTCGCGGCAAGTAGTTTCGGTCGTTGCGGCGAAACTCCCGTGCTAGGCGGTGCCTCGCCTGACCTACCCCCGCATATTTGCATACACACGCGACTGACCTGTACGAAGCCGAGAGAATAATAAGAGGAACGAGAGCTTGCGCATCGATTTGGCTAAATTTGGAGCTGCCGAATTGGTTTTTCTTCATGTTCGACACTTCAGATCTGTTATAACAATAATATACACCGGTGATAATAAGTCGATCGGACACACACGTGATCGATTCAAAACATTTCGCAGAAGCATATATAACTCGTACGAAAAAAATGTTTCGAGAGAGAAGCTGCTCAATCTTGTTCCGACGAGGAAAATCCGTAGTCTTCCTTCCGAGACGGGAAAAAGGCTCGTATATGGTAAAAAAAATTCTTGTTTTCCGCGTGTAGGAGCTAGCTCATTTGAGGTCAAGAGTGGCGTCTCTCCAGCTGCTGCACTCGTCTCTCGATCAAGTTCATAAAGCCGACCGCAGCAGCGCGAGAACATGTGCGCGGAGGAACAAGGTGAGTGCTAGCGCGCGCGCCTTTAATTGCCTTTTGCGGTTATTGAGGTTTTTCTACAGCATATACGCTCGCAACTATACACACATACACGTATGCGTGAGCGAGAGAGAAAGTTCCGAGTTTGATGGGGCTTCTTCTCTACATCGATTTTTTTCTTATTCGCTTCCTCTCCTGTAGGCAGTAGTCGAGAGCTGTTTCGACGATATGACGAGCGAGGCGTTGAGCCTACGTGACGAAAATAAACGAGGCGCGAGAGGTGGGATTTGATGGACGAGGTGTATAGTTATCCGCGGAAGCCACTAAATTAATGTGATTAGAAAACTCGTGACTCGAGTTATCAATGTTGTTTTCAGACTTGTGAGTTGTTTTGTAGTTGCCTTTGGAGTTTTGAGAAAACTTTTCAAATATATGAACATAGTTTACGAATTTATCATAGATTTAACGAACTCTTATTTTTATCTGCACTTGTGTTCACAACTGGGTTTATACGCACTTGTAAGCACAAGTGCAAATAAGAATAACAAATTAATTAATAAATTAATAAAGATAATTTCTGTATTTTAATGATCAAACGTTAGTTAGCAGATAACATTCAATATGGAACATTCGTTAATTCACTGTACGTAGATAAAGCGACTATTAATAAGAAATTAAAGAAATCAATGTTTTTGAATACTCATATTTTCCTCGTTATATTTATATAAAAGATAACTTATCCACACATGGTAGCAGCACAGACTATAAAATGGAAATATTCACATCAGTCGCTCAGTGAGTCGTTAATGAACAACTTCGTCGACCGAAAAATGTGGCAGCTCTAAAAAATAGTATACGGAAAGTTCGTATTGATCAAGCACAATAAGTGCTATTTCACAAAAATGGCAAAGTTGATTTTACTTTCGTTTGCTTGCCTCGTGATAAGTTTTTCGTATTGCCTAGGCTCTTGTAGCGAAACTGAAGAATCACTCCGTCAAAATTTAAAAGACTTGACAGAAGGCAAACTGAATTTTTCCGATGACAAGATACCGTATTACAAAGGTGCCCTTACGGACATAACTCCAGAAAACGAAAGTGAGTATGACTTCATTGTCATTGGAGCTGGAAGTGCAGGTGCCACCATTGCATCGCGCCTCAGTGAAGTTGAAAAAGCTACGGTGCTCTTAATCGAAGCTGGCATTGAGGAATATCCAATTATGGATATTCCTGGGATGGCGGCACCTTTGCAGTTCAGTGATCAAATCAATTGGCAATACGAGACGGAAAGTTCTGATAGATATTGTCTTGGAATGACGAATCACAGGTGCAAATGGCCTCGTGGAAAAGTCATGGGAGGTAACAGTGTTCTAAATTACATGGCGGCTACTAGAGGTAACAGAAGGGATTACGATGGATGGGCCAATTCGACTGAGAACCAGTCTTGGTCGTACAATGAAATGCTGCAGTATCTAAAGAAGTTGGAACATTTTGATATAGAAGGTGTTGATACTGACGAAAACTTTCACAATAGGAATGGACCTCTGCATATATCTACTCCGTTGAATTATTGGGAATTAGCGGAAGCTTTTGTCGACGCTCATAAAGAGATAGGTTTTCCAGTTACCGATTACAATGGCCGAGAACAAATCGGCGTAGCGTACAGTCAGTCAAACTTGAAGAATAGAGAAAGATGGAGCGTTAACAGAGGCTACCTTTATCCAGTAAAAGGGAGACAAAATTTACTTTTAACAAGAAACAGTCACGTCAGTAAAATTTTAATCAACGATAATACGATGTCAGCGTACGGTGTGCGGTTTATCAAAAACAATAAGGTTTTCGAAGTGAGATCGAAGAAAGAAATTATTTTGAGTGCAGGAGCGATTGGATCGCCGCAAATCCTTATGCTTTCTGGAATAGGACCAGCAAGACACCTACATGATTTGGATATTCGTATAATCAAAGACGCTCCAGTTGGTAAAAATTTAATGGACCACATTGCCTACGGCGGTTTAGTGTTTAAAGTTAACGATTCGGAAACTTATACTCAATCAGATATATTCGATCCTGAAAATTCCGCTATAAGAGATTATTTGAACGAAAGAAAAGGACCTCTGACTTTGGCACCAGCCGAAGTTATGTCGTACCTCAGTGTTGACAATGAAAATCTTTTGAGTGATTATCCAGATGTAGAATTATTATTTGGTTCTTCAAGTGGCATCGTAGATCCTGGCTTCTCGAAATTTCTCGGTATATCCGATGAATATAGAAGTCAATTTCTCGCGTATAAATTCAATCACAGCACGTTCATGATGTGGCCTATGATCTTGAGACCAAAGAGTCGCGGAAAGCTGCTACTGAGAAGCAAAAATCCAAACGACAAGCCAAAATTATATGCAAACTATTTGGATGATCCAGAAGATGTAAGAGTGCTTATCAAGGGGATTCGCGCAGCTATCAAAATAAGCAAAACCAAAGCATTCCAGAAGTATGGATCAGAATTGTTAGATTTGCCTTTACCATGCGATGATTTCAAATTTGACTCTGACGCCTATTGGGAATGCGCGCTTAGGACTTTCACCATTTCGATTTATCATTACTCTGGCACGTGCAAAATGGGAAAAAAGAATGATCCAACTGCAGTTGTGGATTCTAATCTCCGAGTAAGTGTTATAAATGATTATTGCTATGCTTTACGATAAGATTCGTCAACTGTATGTTAACCATGTTTGATTTTAGGTTATCGGAATTAAGGGATTGAGAGTAGCTGATGGATCAATTCTGCCTGCCATTGTGAGCGCCCATACGCACATTCCAATTGTGGCGATCGGTGAAAAAATTTCTGATCAGATAAAGAAAGACTGGAGTTTTTCTCTATAACCATTTTATGTAGAAATAAATAAATAAAGTTTACAGAGAAACATTTTTTTTAACGACTTTTCAATAATTGATGACCTGGTGTACACTGAACTTATCAAACTTAAAATTTTGCAATTTAAAAATGGCGATACTAATATCCATACTAATTCAATGACCCTCTAAAATTTTACTCAAAATATGCCTATAGACTGAGCGTTTTACCTTATTTAGCGCAGTGCGCGGAGAGAGGGAAAACGATGACAGCACGCCGTGCAGGTGAAAGCATGCGAGAGATAGAGAACGATGACGACACGCAACGCGTGATGGCATGTCAATACATGTTCCATATCAAAAAGATAACTTATATGCACATGGTAGCAGCACATACTATAAAATGGAAATATTCACATCAGTCGCTTAGTAAGTCGTCAATGAGTACATTCGTTGACTGAAAAATGTGGCAGCTCTAAAAAAATAGTATACAGGAAGTTCATATTGATCAAGCACAATAAATGCCATTTCACAAAAATGGCAAAGTTGATTTTACTTTCGTTTGCTTTCCTCGCGATAAGTTTTTCGTATTGCCTAGACTCTTGCAGCGAAACTGAAGAATCACTCCGTCAAAATTTAAAAGACTTGAGAGAAGGTAAACTGAATTTTTCCGATGACAAGATACCGTATTACAA
>UCOJ01001057.1:0-46343 GCA_900474305.1 Cecidostiba fungosa | reverse complement strand
AATTTGATGGGACATCCACTAAATGTAACACCTATAGCTCTGTCTGAAAAAATCATATTCGCGTGTATGGGATTGGTATCGTACATTTTTTCAGCTAAAATTTTAGAATTATTATTGAATGTGTTTTCTTTTGAAACTGTATACCGCGACTTGAATTCTTTCCAAGATTTACTAGATAATAATATTACACCATCTATTAGCATCAATACAAGACAAACTTTATCTGAACACGTTAACTTATACAGTTCCATTGAGAAATTGTTAGCAATGCAAACACTAAATTACACAGCTGAAGAAATTTGTTTAAGACTGTTATTTGAGAGAAAAAGTGACATACAAGGATGTGAAATTTATAGACAGTTATCTCAGGGATTGAAAAAAAGTTTTGCAGTAAGAAATAATCACAAACTAATGGTCGTTAACCAGCCATTAGCATGTGGATCGATGACTATGTATTTAATGCAGTCGTCACCTTATGCCTATCGATTTAGTACAATATTTCAACGTTGTGTGCAAAATGGACTTATAAATTATTGGAATTATCACAGTGTGAGAACATATACGCGTAAAGATATTTTTCGAAACAATGAAAATTTGATGTATGATGATTCAGATTTATCCGATGAAGCTTACATTTCAATATTTAAAAAATTGCTTTTTATTGTTGTACCTGGTTACATTGTGTCAATTTTATTTTTTATTTATGAATTACTGTATTATTATCTTTGGGTTCATTTGCATGATGATTAAATAGTACAAAATTTCTAGCTTTTTTGAAAACAAATATGATTGCAATACTGTACTTAGATTATAGTTGTAGCCTTGAAATGATAATTATAATATATAGTGGCATTGAAAAACAGAGCATCTCTTTAGTTATCTATAGATGAATTATTGACAAATAAATTGTGTACCTGAATATATACTACAGTTTACTGTTTTTTAAAACCTTTTAAGATAAATATAAAAATAAAATTTAATTTTTCATTTTTTGGCAATTTAAGGTGTACTTATCCCCTTAATACAATTTTTAGCAGATAATGAGAAACTAAGAGTCCTTGAAGAGTCCTTGGCATATGTGGCTGGTTTACAACTTTCTTAACTAAAACGTCACCTTGACCGTCGCTTTATAGCAATCGATTGAGTACAATAGTTCAGAGTTTCCTGTAAAGTATGTTGTATATTAGTAGACTATGTTGTATATTTTCAAGACGTGTGCATACTCAAGTTACGACTCAAGTTACGATGAGTCAAATATTTTATAAATTATATTAGATTATTTCAGAAGAAGCTCTTCAATTCCTATGACTGGAAAATTACTTACGTACTTGTTTCTTATACCAATTCTAATGTATTGCTCCCAGAAATATTTTGTGGTTTGGAGATAAATAAAAAAATTGTATGTGTTCTAACATTCTATTTTTCATAATCTCAAAACTTAAAAAGTCATATAAAAATTTTTTGTATGTAGTAACTGTTTTTCTAGTTTTAATATTACTCCACATTTTTCATTTTTTAGACATCCATATCATTTGTACTAAAATCTATTAGTTCTATTTTAAGTTAAATGTGATTGCATTGGATATCCAACTCTGCCCTCAGTTTCTCTTTTAATATTTTACAAATCCTAGCAATCGTCGACGAAAATCCCTGCACAAAACTCCTTTCCAGTTAGCACTTTAATTAACGCGATCGAAATTACTTAAGCCATTAATTACGCTGCGTTACGCAAAAAAAGAAAAAAAAAATTAGTGCATAACGTTGATCCGTTGAGCGAGAGCTGCGTGCATCGTCGAGGGCTCATCGTCGCATATTAGGCAGAAGTGGATGTTCTAGCAGTCGGTGACTGATCAATGAAAATCGAAATGTCGAGCACTCGGAGGAATCGAGCGTATTGTTGAGCTATTTGATTCAGAAAGGAATTGTTTGCGATAACTCTCCCCCTCTAATTACTGCCACTTAGGCGTATTCAACGAGGACGACGATGCCAGGGAAAATCGAAGCTTCCAGTGATTGTGGTTTGGGTTGACATTTTTCCCTATTGACTGACTTTTGTCGTAGCTCGTGGTATACGTATCCTATACTTAGACACAAGGTTCGCGAAATTTATCTGGTTTGATGAATTTCACGAAGGTATTCGTAGACTAATTTTAGAAACGAACGTAATATAGGATTGCATGATTTGGAGGCCCCTGAAATTTTAGATTTTCAGTCTTTCAATGCCTTATGGAAGGAATACGTAAAAAGTAAAAATCTAAATGCTTGATACTTAGTTATTTTTCACACTAAGTTTAAGTTCTGTTATTTTCCTAACGAAAAATTGAAAACGCTTCTAAAAACCATCAACATGCATTAATAAAAGTCGATGTCTCAAAATGTTACTACAAAGGACCACTAGCAATTCTTTTTTCGACCCTGATCTGAAGAGTATGTAAGCTGATAAAGAGACGCTCATTTAGTGGATATTGCGGCTAGAATCTCGCGAAGAAGCCGTAAATTGCCTACTTAATAATTCAGGCGGCCGCGACTGATGGCGTGCATGCTCATGTAGAAGATAAAGGCTTGCTTGCTATGGGCTAGGCAACAGATTCACCCCACAGTAAAAGAGAGAGAGAGAGAGAGAGACAGAGACATGAGAATACCTCACGGGTTTCGTCGTTTTCCAGCCTTCTGAATTCCTAGCTCTGACAGATGGCTAGTCAGACGCAGACAGACATAGACGTAGGAGTCCGTGCGGAAGAGAAACATGATTGTGTGGGTCTGGAGAGAAGAGGTGAGGAGAAAAGCGGTTTTGAAATAGGACAAATTACGTGGGCATTCTATTTGCTAGTTCAAAGTCTTGTTGATCACAGTAATTTTTAATTATTTAAATTCATCTATCAATGAAATTCGATCTGATCTAATTCCTACTTGAAAAGTCTTATCCTACGGTTACACAATGTTTTCTTATAGATTTAAAAAACTTAGTAAATGGGAAACAGTCATATAATACGTACAAGGAAAGCAAAGTGAAGAATCGAGGAACAGAACTTAGGCATCTGCTTCCCTTAGTTTGCAAACTAATTATCGGCAATTCTGTCTCCCAGCTCACTGTATGCATAGGGCGAAAGCTTGAGATGGACGCGTGCCTCTTCTCGGCTGAGTTGCACATGCATATTTGCCTTCCGGCAAAAGAGAGAGAAGAGAGAGAGGGGGGGAGGGAGAAGAGAAGTTTGATAGGGAGAGTTGTGTATATATAGAATAAGGCATGGTTAAATCACCAAAGTTATCACGATATTTCGTGTATGAACCGAGTTCGAAATTTATAATCTTCTTCTATGCACTTTGTATCTCATGCATAGCTATTTGATATAATAATCTACACTTTGATGACTTGTGAACGATCTTCGTTGGGAACTGCAATAATATTAACTATTTTTCTTCTGTGTGTTTATTATATATACAGGAGACGTTGAAACTGACGTCATGAGCTCAGCACTCTATTAATATTCATGGTCCTTTCTCAGAACTCAAGCGTTTTGGTCATTTCGCGCTGACGACACTTTGACTGAACTGGTCGGTCACGCTTTTGTAGACCATCAAACGCCATCGTTAAACATAAACGTAATTGAAAGAAAGGCTTATATATAGGATATGATATTAGTAAGCAGTTGCAAATATACACGCGCCACAAATTGAATCCTAAATCAAATTGGTCCATATTCCGGTTAAGTGGGTCGATGCTGATCAGTTGACATTAACATTCAAATGCTCTCATAATTGTATACAAATCCAAAACGCACGCTTACACACGGAAAAGCCATTCGTCTATTATGACAGTAGTCGTAAAATTGATATAATACCATACGTCAAAGTTACCGCGGCAGATCACAAGTGGCACGAGTGTGTGTGTGTTATTCTTTCTCTGCGTTACTTGATTGTAACCGCCATAATTCGCTCGGTGAAGTTAGTATGTCATGCTCGACAAAATCTAAACTGCAATATACGGTTCGACTATAATGTGTCACCGCAGTAATCTGCATCCGAGAGAGACAGAGACATGTCTATCAAAAATGATTGGAAAAATTCCAACGGTTTAATCTTGTTCATCCACTCGATCAAAGCCAACACGCCGACTCAGCTCATTAAAATCGATCCGTCGAAATCGCGATAGACCTCGCACGCTCCACCCTGTCAGCCCTCTCAACTTTTGTTTTCGCAGTCGTTTAGCGCTCGCGCGACGTCCAACGCCAGTCGAGGCATCGTTTTCCCCACAACGAACGAATAAAGCGTAGAGAGAGTCTGCGTGTGCATGCATAAAAGCTACCGAGAGAAGGTATACCGGCCTTTCTGGACTTTAAAAGTTCGGTAATTGCCGGGGACACGTCTGCCCGTTAAAATCAAGCCGACCGCAGCCTTTGTGGTCTGGTCTTCACATCCAGCGCCTCTTGCTCTCTCCCTCTCTATTCCTCTCCTTCTCTGCCTCTAAAAGTCAGCATATTTCAGGCGACCGATCCCGCGCAGACGGGAGCTCGTTCGACCCGGTGGAGCTGCTTCCTGAATATTTTTCTTCCCTCTCTCTCTCTCCCGCTTGGCTATTTCGTGTCGTCCTGCTACTCGTTCTCGGGCTTGTTTCTTTCCACGTATCGCTCTGCGATTCGTCTGTTTTGTTTTGTTTTTCTTTCCTAGCCTGTTCTGTGTGCAAAGTGTATTTTTGTTTTTACAGGCCACGTGTGACCTGCTTTTGTTGACTGTGAATTTGCGGAGTATAGCATTACTATTGATTCTTAACTTATATTTAAAACAATGTTTAGATATATTGATTAAACGATGTGTGCAGTATAATAAAAAATTTCCTTGCTAGATATGTCACGATATTAGACCACGTAAAATTTTAATCCAAATTTAAATTTTAAATCCCATCCGTAATCAGCAGAGTAAACAGTTCTATCCGAGTCTATTTGTTTCACGTACCAACGATATCCGACTGATCGCAGAAGTCGTGATTCTCCCTTCTCAAATGAATAATGAATAATGAATAATGAAGAAGCTCTACCACACCATGTAGACTTCCTTCCCCTCGAATTCCATGTCTCCATTCTCTCGCCCAGCGACATCGACTTCTTTATCGTCGAAAAACCATTCGTCCCTATCCATCCATCGACCGATTCGATCTTCACCCCGGAATCCGCGCATTCAAAGAGCGAGTATAGTCAACGAGTAAACGCGTCGAGGGAAACGACACGCGTAAGGGTGAGCTCGCACGGAAAAAAGGGGTGAAGTGGACAAGAGCGACGACAAACGAACGGAACGATGGCGTAATCTAGCGAAATTAAAACTCTGATTCGACCGGACAATATCCAATTACAAGGCTTGCTCGAATATTAATTCCTGGCTTTTATATGGTCTGCCGCAGTTGCCCTCTTGAACTTTTTCATCTTCTACTCCGTGCCATCGTTCCGAGAGTGGTCATGCTCTCGGCTGGAGTGCAAATATCTTTCCGCAATTTTCGACCGAATGAATGGGACGCGTTATACAACTCGCGAGTTCGTTATGAAGAAATTTAGGGTGGAGGACGGATTTTTTTTAGATGCTTTCGCTTCGTTAATTCAAGCGATTAACTATAGCTACACTGAAATTCGACTTGATTGGACGATTCTTTATTTTTCGATGGTAACGAACGAACCAAAGGTTGGCAAACTCGAAATCTTTTCGAAATCAAGGAGTCGATAAAAAAACGAACGTCCCACTTGCCAATCGTAATTTCTACCGCCGCACTGAATCCTCGCGCGCGGAATTACAAATAACCTCGCGGCCTATTCCATTAGCCGAGCAAAAAGTCTGCGCGGAGAAAGAAACGAGTGGAGGTTGAGAATAAAGCGGGCAATATTCAATCAAGCCGTCTTCTGTCTTCCTTTTTTCCTTGTCGAAGGCCTTGAATTATTCAATCGCCGCGCGCCTACTTTCTCCCACAGAGCCATTCTTGCATCTACATTTGGGTCAGCTACGCTTTTAATTGGCAGCGCGCGCTGAATAGCTGCGTGAGGGAGGATGGTTTCATTGTTCGTGAAGCTACGCTGAAGTATAGGGTGTTCCGAGATTGTTGTTGCTCGGGAGACAGCAATGGGTTAGCAGTGAAGTTTGGATCGTTATACTGCATTGAGATCGCGCTTGTAGCATATTAAAGTATTCATTTTAGTTAATTTGAAGGATATTTGTGTACTAGTGACTTGAAAAATCAATGCACATTTAATCCCTTCTTTTTTGATCTTTGAAGATTAATCTGATTCCTTGTTATTAAGTTATTTTTCACAGATTTAAATCTTGTAATTTATAAAAGGCTCGATATGCGACGACATTTCGATGTACAATGTTTTCGAGACACCCTGTATACGAGACGCGTTTTATTTTATAGTCGCAAAACACGACAGGCGGCAGCAACTGTGTATTTTAGACTCGGCTATTGCTCGATCGATGTGCTCTCGTAGCTTGTGTCTATGTAACCTGATTGTTCGGCTACTTGGCTTTCTTTTTTTCGAGCTGCATTGTGTCGTGTTTGGATGTCGTTGCCATCCTAGAATCGTCGTTGAAAATTTGTCGGCTAATCGAGACCATATCATACCGATGTTTGGAATAATTTGTAGAAGGAATAAGTAACTTAGTTCCTTTATTTTAAGCCTCTACTGTTTTCTCCTGGTATTTACGTAGAACTTCAGGTCGTGGAACTATTTAAGATTCTTTTGTACAAGTGTTAACACCTGAAAGAAGAAGTCGCTAATTTGAAAAACTGTCTATTCTTGGCAAGGCCATATACTTCAAACAATAAGTCAAAAGAAATTACCATGCAGTATAGAAAAATGAACAAGATCTCAACATCACGCCAACTTACTGCGTTTTATGGGAAAAGTTCAGGTAAACATAAAAAGTTTTCTTCCTCTCCTCGGGTGTATCTTTCGCTCTCTCAAACTTTCCCTCTCTCACATTGTCGGGCTCAGTTTTATTCACTCTCCGCAGTTTCCTTTTCCTCCTGTTTTTCATTCGGCGTGTCGATGAAAAAATTATGATTGGCATGCTCGACAAATTCCCCTTTGCTCTCGGCAACGGCTACTTTTTTTTCTTTAGAAAATTGAGGAAAGAACGGGCGCATTCTTTTCTCCTTTAACATGAGATTTTAGTTGATAATCGTGATGGAGAGAAATTTCAAGCATGTGAGTATACGCTAGAAGAATTATCGGTCTGTATTTATATAATAAAATAGATATCAATAGTAAAACCTTCATAGGACACAAAAGAGCTTGAATCTACCATTTCATCACTGAACCATCCTCTAGTCATACTGGCAATCCGTGCAGTAAAGCAATTTCTCGTGCAACGTAAAATCTCGTCACACAAAACTGCAGTGCCAAAGCAATTAACACTATTAATAACGAGGGCGTTTGCCGCTAGCGATCGGCCGGCAATAAAAGCGTATTTTTCCGTCAAAGGCAGTAGTAGCAGCGGCCGGTCGGTACACCGGCATTCCGGAGAGTCCTGAGCGTCGATTGAAACCCGATGTCCCGTGATACGCGATATGTATGGAATTCCACGAGCTCTAGTTCTCTCTTGTGTTCTCTTAGAGGAAGTTTTCAGCAGAAGCCGGAGTTACCGTAGTTTCGTAGCTGGAGCTCGGATCGTGGGTCTATGAAATGCTTTCTTTTATCGAATAAGAGGAGAATCAGCTACGGTTCCTCGAGAATTTAATCAGTGGGCAGCTGTGCGTCGCTACTTATATTGGACGATTCCTGTGTGCTGATCACGTATGAGGGTTTTTATATATATTTTTTTAAAATTGGTAAATATAAAACTGGCGGTAGATCGTATTTTTATTTAGCTACTATAATATGACAAAGTTACCAGTTAGTAGTATTAATCAATTTTGGTCAGACGTGATAAAATCTTTGGAAGCTTTTTCTGAATCACGTAAATATATTCAAATAGACCTTCGTTTCTCTTTTCATTAGGCACAGCAAACAAAGGAAAACCAAGGGATCGAATGTCAAAGTAGTCGAGTTCGCTGCTCTACCTTCCTCTTATACGAGACGACAAAACGCCGCTACTGCCGGTCCTTTACTGTCGCCTAGTTGACTCGCTTTTATCAGCCCGTGTACAAGAGCTTTTGATGTGGAAAAAAGCGTCTCTGCCTCCAGTCCCCTGAATATTTAACAATAAAACTTTTCGGAAGTCGACAAACGCAAGTGCTTCCCCTTCACACTTGGAAAACCTTCCCTGCATAGAACAACAGACAAATATTTATTCTATCCTAAAATACGTATATCCACGATAACCAATACACAAGACAAAAAAAAAATTCACAACCAAGCCAATTTCACTTTATGTACAACATAAACCAGCCAAAACGCATCTCCGGCGACCTCTCAAAAATAAGATCTCCTCGATCGTCCCCCAAAATAGCAGTACATTTATGCGCTTCTCGTACTCTCGCCACATACACACGCGCACGAGCTTTTCGTTAGCCGATCAATTTCACAAGAGAGCAGATAGACGGAAAAGGCGCGCCGCTTGTTTCGGAATAAACCGATAGCCCCCGCCTCGATCGCATTCTGAATGCGAAGCAGTCGTCTCCTCCTTTCCCGGGGCATAAAAATGTTATCCTCCGTGCAGGCATTCGGTGCAATGCATGCGCAGCCCCCTGTCGTTCTCGCGATGGGTTCTCTCTTTTTCTCTCTGCTGTGTGTGTGCTTTTCTTCTTCCACAGGCTCTTGAGAAAGGAAGGAAGGCTTTGTTTGCGGTTCGCTCTCGCTGCTGGAATTTTTCGAATTTCTGCTTATGATTTTCGTTTTGCTATTGTCTGCGGACTACGCAACTGTTCCGCTTCGCTTATTAAAGTAAATTAGCTTTTTGAACCTTTTGCGGATGATCTGAATTAATATTCTCGAGAGAGAGAGGGATGATAATTTTCACGATTTGCAAACATTTGGCAACTCCCCCTATAATTCGCGACGTACCTAATTTATTCAATTCCACGTCCTCTGACGAGGAAAAAAGTTCGCGGATATACTGCCGTGACGAGCGAGAGAGAAAGCGAGTGGTGTGAGTGAAAAATCGGAGGGTGAAATGAGAAAACGAGAGAATGAAAGCTGATGAGTGGAAGAGCAATGGGAGTTTTTATTACCCTATTAATCCAAACTAGCGCCTTATTTTTAAATTAACATTTTTATCGTCTCCGCGAAAACAGCTCTTGCCCTTCTCGCTTTACACTCTCGTCGATTTCGCCTCTTTCCCTTCTCTTCTTTTATTTCATCAAAGAGGCCGTAAAAATGCGCTCTCGACGTAAGTTTTGACATTTAAGCATATATTGCGTCGTCCATATCGAACGAATTCTTCCATCGTAAGATAAAACAATAGTTATATCGATATGAAGACTTTGATTAACAAAAAAAGAAACACATCTAACCCAAGCTAATTCTCCTCTCCAATTTTCCAGCCGCAGCCCACAACCTCGAGTATTCTCTCACTCCACAGACCGTTGGTTTTCATCTCGCGAGCCAGAGGCTGCAGTCGGCTTTTGCTTTTTCTTCCGCTCGCCGGCTTTTTCTCTCGTAAAGCTCGCGGGATTATGACGGGGACCGAATCGCATTACCAGAAGGAGGAAGAGAGGGAGACTAGTACCTACCAGTGGCTGGCGGCGGACCGAGACGACCGGTAAGCGGGAGATTTGAAATGTCATTAAATTCCCACGGCGTCGCCTCCTGTGTTCCTTTCGCCCTGAGTGATTCCGAGACTTTGGGCAGACCTTTTCTTTTCGCCCGTAGACTCGTGCGATGCCCTGTGTTCTTCTTCTTCTTTATTCAAAGTTATCGCACTTTGTGTCATCCGATTAAAACTTCTTCTCGAAGCGTTTAATGGCTTGCGTAAATTTTTCTTGACTATCTAATTACGCCAAGTACGTCTACCTTACTTTTTTCTACTTTCTCTGATTGCTTTTTTTGAGACGGTCTCTGCTCGCCTTTTGCTAATTTTGACGGGGAACGTCGTATCAGAAATATTGTACTTGATGTATTTTCGCAACTCCGAAAAAACTTCTCAGCAACGAAGAGCTACTTTTTCTGAAAACTTAGTGTTTTTCAGCCCGTTGTAGGTATATCCTTTTCGCAAGCTCCTCCGTACGAGCAAGATAAACGGAGGCACTTTGGCCGGTCCTTTATTTTCGTCGCGTCTCTTGACTCTCGGGCTGCTGCAAAAACGAAAAACAACTATATACACAGACAGAGAGCAACAACAGGAGGCAAGAGAGAGAACAAAGGCCAGGTCGAGTTCGTTGCCGCGATATGCTAACGAAGCGTCGACACAAAGGCTGCTGCTCGCATGCCGATGGATTGTGTCGTTTGCCACTTGCAGCATTGAAAGACGCGTCGCCGCTTACTTTTCGCTCCCGGGACTTTTTTCCACCCCTGCTCTGCGTGCAACGGTAAATTTGTACACAACAAAATTCGATACGTCAAGGGTACAACCAAGTGGGAGGCCGAAGGTTAGGGTCAAATGTATGCGATTTTGTTGGAGTATACGAAAAAATTCGATCAAGTATTCTTCGACGGAAACAAAAGCGCAAGTATTAGTCCGTAATTGAATGTAATAGCCCTGCTTACAAATAATCCAATACCACGAAGAGCTCGACGCTATCCATTACACAATCGCGCGCGCAATTATTCGATTCTCCGCTCTCGCTCATCATCCGAAATTAACAGGATTGCCAAATAATTGCCGGGGGATTGCTTCTCTCTTCTTTTTTTTCAACCTCCCAGTGGGCGCCTGCAAATCGATGCATCCATTTAAAATCCCCGAATTCCCGCGCCGCAGTGGTGCGACGTAAATCTCTGCGTTCTATTTGCGCCCGCATAGTGCGAGAGAGCTGCGCCACTTGGAAAATGCCGCGCTAATTAGCGCTTTGAAGCGATGATTGTTCCTAGCCAGCAGCTGCGGGCTGGGAGCCGTGCCAGTGCGCGCGCGCCTACCCACTCTTTACCGAGGCTTAAATGAGCCAATTACGCGCGAATTAATTGTGAAAAATCATGTGCCAACTGTTTGGGGTTGCCAGAGGCTAAGGGCTGCGATGCTATGGGCTCTTGGCTTTATTAGAATGTGTCTTCGTATAAAGCTCTTTACTCTTAATCCTCGGTTTTTTTTGAAAATTAAAATGTATTGCGCGATATATTTTTGAAGATTAAGCTAAAATTACTGTTTATCTTTGTAATTTTGACTAACTGAGTTTTGCAATAATCAACTCCATCTTTAATTTAAAATTATATTTTTGTTATTTTGAGTTTCTAGTCAGTATGGCTAGAGTGTCGCCAATCAAGTTTTTTTATTTATCAGTATTAAAGTCAAATAACAAAGGAAATTCTAAAAAATGATTTTTAAATCAAAACACAACTAGCGTACCTAACTCCGGGCACCATCTTGGTGGTCCTCGGCCGGCTGCCCCCAGGGAGTTTTAGTAGCTGGCAGCATTCAATATTCCGTAACTTTGCCAATTTATCGATAGGCGTCGTCCCCGACACCCTCTGCGAGGCGCAGACACGTTCCGCGTCGTAACAGTAGGGAATTTTAAGGTATACGCAGAGTGAGATAGAGCTGAAGGCTACAACACCGGGAATTTATCGAATTCGAAATATATTAAAGTTTGGCCGGTAATTGAAAAGTTTCGCAGGGTTTGTTCGGCGCTCAGGTCAGAGAGAGGGGGGGAGACAAGATGGGATTTTGTGTGTATGGTGTGGTCGGTCTACTGGGACAGCTTTTGGCGTCTTCTAAGTGGGTTAGACCAGACCGTGCCGAGATGAGATAGGTTAGGACACTTTGATGGGCAATTAGTGCCTTTGGTGAGGTGATGATGACAAATTTTTAATGACTCTGCTGATAACTTATCTTCGCAACTGTAGCACGAAACGATGTTTTGCTTATTTTCAATCTTCTGTATAATTTTCAATTTTACATGGCAATTTGATTATTTGAAAAATTCTTTCTTGTAGTCAAGATACATGATATTTTCTAGTCATCATTATGCCCTCAATACTCTATTTTCTCCTAACAACGTCATTGTGCAAAAAAAAAAGAGTATAGTGTCTCATTTCTGGGCTACATCGACAATGAAGAGGCAAGGTACACGAGGCATCGGTAGAAGGCAATTCGTCACGTAGGTGGCGAAGAAAGAGAGGGGGAAAGAGAGGATGAGGTCGGGGACTTTGAAGTGTTGATACTCACCGGTCGACCGAGCTCTAGTACACATCCGCCTCGTTGCCTTCAATATTGTATCACACACAAACAGCGGTTCTCAACCTCTTGATCTTAGACCTGTTTAATATCTAGGAAAAAGAGTAACATCAATTCAAAGCTAAAATAACTCACGTAATCTTTCAAATCGCTGAAACCACACACACAATACTTCGAAGCCTCAGCTCCAATTTATCATGCATAGAAGTCCCCGGACGTTCTCCCAACCTCTCGTTCGAGCCTAATATAGAACACTGCGTCTGACAGATGCCCGCTGTGTAGCAACACACACATACAGCCTCACACTAAAACTGGTTACCAGAGCTCTCTCGAACCTACCACTGCGAAAGGATCGAGAAATTCCAAATAGCCAAGCGAGAGAGAGAGAGAGAGAGACTCGCTTGGCTGGATTAAATTTGCGAGCGAGTGTGTCGTAGCGGCATGAATATGGAAAGCCTCGTTACTATATACTTGCCCGCCTCTGCGGAGATCAGACTGCTCTCGGGTGTCTGGAGCTGCTGTTGGTTTTATCGTTTAACGCGCGAGCGCGGAGTTACCGTAAATTTCGCCCGCTTTTCACAGGAGAGAGGGACTACAGTACTCCTTGGCCGCCGGGCGTTAATCTCGACTCTCTCCGCGAGAGCTGCTGACCGACTCGTTCTGTGTGTGTCGGTGCATGGAGCGCGTGAGCTCGTTGTTTCGCGAGAGAGCGAAGAAATACGGCGAGCTCTTGAGAGCGAGAGGAGCTGCGATAATTTTGCGGAGGCTTGAATTATTGTGTCTTGAAGGTAGAGCTGGCTCTTTTAAGTTTTGCTTTATTTCTAGTTGAAGAAATACTGCAATGAAATTCAAAAGAAGAGAATCGTCTGATTAATTTGAAGAACTGACCTGCTTTCCATTGTTAGATCTTTATGTAAAGCATACCAGAACTTGAAGACATACTTTCAGTCTCGTGTCACTTAGTTCAGGATCGGAGCGTCAAAGGATGATAAATAGCGATTATTGTGCTGCAACGTCGTATAAGGTCACACGTGACTGTGTCAACGCTGTGAACTTGATGGCAACCGCGAGTCAAACTTGGGTTACGCGATACCGTCCCGGCATTATTAATGACGTGTTATTGTCAGTAGCCTCTCTCCTATCGGCTTTAGAAAGAGTTTCCATGCATAGAAGGCATCTTCGAACTATTTCTTTTCTCAGCGTTTCATAAAAGATAAGCGACAGTTATGGACAGGATTATAAAGATAAAGCTTGTCTGAAAATATAATCAAAAACTCATGAATATTTAGTCACCAGTTCGAATATAATCGCATATTCCAAACTAAGCGCATTAAAGCACAACCACAAACTGTGGTACAAAATTGATGAAATTCCAGCAGGTGAAATCGTCGGAACGCAGCGGATAACGAGTTAATATTAAAAAAGTGGAGACAAGCTGAAAAAAGAAACTTTCCATCGCTATATACCTATACAACTGCGGTGCACATAATGCGCACGACGAAATGTTTCAGCGTCGACATCATCGTTCCCCGGGCTGGTGAGCCATGGCGTACGAAGGTTCGTCGTCGTGGGGGCACAATGAAGCCTTAAGCCCGTTTAATCTTCTTCAATCCACGACAAACACGGAATTCCGGGGCCGAGCTGTCGCGCTTCGTCGAAAGGATTTGCGTGTTTTATCACAAGGAAAGTTTGATTGCGCGAGCGCGCGCGCGGATGATGAAGTCATTAAAAAAGTTTCGCTGGAATATTAGGCGTCCTTTCTTTAATTGATGTAATTAGCTGATTGTCGAGGCTGCTTCTTTTTTTCCTGACTCTCAGTCTCCCTCTCTCTGTCTCGGGGATATTAAATGCACGTTTACGACAAAAGTAACGCGACGATGGCTGCAGCAGCAGCAGCGACGTCAAACTTTAAATGAATATGTAAACTAAAGTTGTTTAAAGTTTGCGAGACGCACTGATAAATAATTGCTCGTTTATACGGGGGATATAAGACTTGGAAAACTTAATTCATTTGGATGCAAAAATACCGCACGGAAACATTCTTACAGTTCTTTCGAAATGATATAAAATAATAAAATCAACGTATGCATTTCGTTGCCTCTCTCGAAAGTCCGCATAAAAACGCATCGTCCCATTACCGCGCTTCTCTCCGCCTGTTCTCAAGTATCCCTTTGACACCTGAGCTCCTCGCACGACGTCGTAGAAAGAGAAGAGCGGAAGCTCGAGTGTTATTAAAAAAAAAGGGCTAAGGAGCCGCGCGCGTTATTAAATAGCCGAGGCAAGCGCGCGGCGAATTGAAAATATTTCAAAGCTCGAGAGCCCTGTCGTGGCTGCCTCTTACGGTGGGGATATGAAACGTCGCGTATGTTCGCAAAATTGCGAGAGTATATAGAGCAAAGTAAAACTAGTAGGCGTATTTCATATATATTACAACTTTTAGAATGTTCCTTCCAACATCAAGATATCGTATATATCAAATGCCATTATTACCTTTATATTGACCGTGTCAATCGTTCAGTTGATTGTTGTGTAAAACCGATACGCAAAGAGTCACAACGCGATGGCGTGTGAATTCAGCATTGATCAGCGTTTGAAAAGTTAAAAATGTTTTGGAAAATTCACAGCCGAGCTTTTCGGCTTAACGCCCCTTTTTCCCGTATTGATTACAATGTCACGCGGTGAAATCAGCCAGTTTTGCATCGCCACGGCAAATTAACGCAATCCCCGAAACAAACAGTCCGTCCTGTTTTCGTTATCCGCCTCTGCATCATGCAGCGCGGGACAACGGACTTTAATTACTTTTTGTGCAGCTGGTTTTTTGTAAGCCAAATATCGGCTGCTTCTTTTGCGAGTTGGTAAACATGGAATTCAAATAATAAACAATTTATTAACTCTGTTCTAATAGTATGGCTTGACTGCTGTGGATAAGTTAGTTGAAGATCGGGATACTCAGAAACAAAGTACGCGTTTTAAGTAGAAATAGATATATCTCCTTAGTCAGACGTACCTAAGATTCTTCAATAAAGTTCACGTTATCAATTCAAATCTCTTAATCAGCCTAAAAAATTCGCAGTATTTATCCAACGCAGTTCAACATCTACTATACAACCCTCCGATCTATTTTTCAATCAGCCTCAGTGACGAGACTCTCTTGCGCCAGGAAGGAACGAGACAGGCTTCGGGGGATATATAGGGACTCTCGTTTTTCCTTGGGCGTCGTCCGGGCAAATTAATCGGTCGTTAAGCAGGAAAAATTAATCCTCGAGTGCCCCGACGATTCGTCGATCATCCTCAGGACGGCCGGGGCGATCCTCTTCCGTCTTTCCGATCTTCTCTCTTCCCCCCACCCCTTTCGCCTTGTCGGAACGAGCTTTTAATTTCGACGATAAAAGGATTTTCAGAGGCTCGAGAGAGAAGTAGAGTTGATGGCAGTCGAGATTGCTGCTTTAGGTACGTTTTGATGGATGCTTTATCTCTCGACTACTCGGATTTGATTCGCGAAATCCGTCCGAGCTGATAGATTTTACCATGAGTGCTGCTCAGTAGATTTAAATATGTGCAGTCTCTCTCCTAAAAACGATCGAGTCTGCGATATATTTACAATTTTACGTGGTATAATTACGATGAAAAATTTCAGATCTAATCTTCTAAACTCTGCATAAACTTGCGCACTAAGCCGTCGCGAGTCGATTGAAAGCTCGAGTGCAGCGATAGTCGGGTTAAACGGTATAAAAGAAATGTCGAGGCCGCAATAAAAGTCCTCCCGTAAAGTGAGCTTTTATTTCACAAAGTCGACGAAGTGGTCCGTGAGGGACTCTCTCCTTCGTTTTCTCCGACGACATCCGTGACTGTTTCTTCGTCTCTCTGGCTCTTCATATAGATTCGAAGGAGTAGCTCTCCATTACTCGAGGAGGCGCGGACTCTTTATCTATCGGTCGAGACCGACGATGGAGATTATTTTTCGAGCAGGTGATCGAGCTTGAATTGTTAGATATTCGGCGGACAAATAGATTGAGCCGATTATACATTGATAAAAAAAAGACAGTTTTGCAAGCTTCTCCATTTTAAAATCTAAAATTATAAAATTTCGTTTTCGTCACAAAAAATACGAACTACAGTTTCGGTACTTTAATAACTGCGAGAGCTTGTCACGAAATGTTTGCAGATGAAAGTATTAAAATACACATATGAAAAGCAAATAGGTAGTTCTTTTTTCAAACACACGACGCGCCTCCGTTTGGCAGATGCAAATATACCCGTTTCCGTTTTCGAAGAAAAACAAAATAAAATCAGATTTTAATAAAGCTAGCTCGTACAAAAACAAAATATCTCGAAAGAAAATTAATTCTCATGCTCGAAACGACTATCGCAAGATACAAACTGCTGCCTCCGGAATTCCAGAGCCTCGAGCCCTCAGACTTATATATACATAAGCGAAAGACGCGGGCTAACGCGGCTATTTTTCTCTTCAGACGAGCTACTCTCAAAAAAAAAATCCGGCGACGATGACTCGCTCGTTTACGCTCACGTCGCCGAGACCTTCCACTTCGTCTCTCTCATAAGCCGGGGCAGACAGGACCACCCGCCGGAGTAATTTTTATAAATTGTCCTCGTATGTATAAGTTAGGCTCTTTTCTTTGAATTCACAAGCGGAATGGAAGAATAACGTCGTCTCGACGGATCGTCCTTTTGCGTCGTATGAAAAATATACGGAAGTTTCTTTCTTGTTATGCTTGAAATCAAGCAATGTTTGCTCGGAAATCATGATACCGCGTATCCGAAAAAAATATTCATTAAAATCCTCCGACACGATTTTTGATTAAAAAAAAGCAGCAGCAGAGGCAGCTCCAGACAAAAAGGAATAAAAGGCCGGAGAGTATAACGCTTCTTCTCGCTCGGGCCCGTCTGTGAGGGTGAATAACTTACGCATCGCGTCTGTAACCCTCGAGAAATTCTCGTACACATAGTAGGCCTAGGCGGCCGCTTAAGGTCGCAACTTTTTAACCTCGCGACGACGAGGGTGCATTTTTAAACGGCACCTCCGTCTGTCTGTGTTTATCGTGCGAGCGAGGAGATGAGAAAAGAAAGAGAGACCGGCCGCTGTACTCTGCTTAGGAGAGAGTAGGCTCACGATTCTTGTGTATCTTTCATTTTCATGGGATTTGTACAAAGCGACCGGCTAAATTATCATGTTAATGGAAAGTTAACAGGTATAATCGCGAACGAATGTTCGGGACTAAATCGCATTAGAAGTTTCTCTATATTAATAGAGGATAGAATTTAATATCTTTTCTCCTCCAAGTATAGCTTTGCACACGGTAACTAACTCCCAGCAGTGAAAATCCCTTTCATTCAAAATGAAAAAAAAAACTCGAAGGGAGTCAAACGAACCTCCGGCACTCGAGCCATCGCTTTCACGTGCGCAAAAAGGAATACGCGATAATTTTATTTTTCACTCGTACACATACCTCTCTAGCTCGAGCTTACTATCTCCGATCAAATATTCGCGTTTTGAGCCATGCAACTATACACACGCGCATTCAACGATCGATTCAACGCCCGCGGGCGTGTTTCTTCTTTCGCGCGCGCGATTCAAAGCCGATATTGCGGGACACGCGAGTCTGTGTAGTGCTTATTCAAAATACGATCATATCGAAATCGTCCTGGAGAGAGATAAAATCTGCGGTTGGAAAAAAATGCAGACGCGAGTAAGAGAGAAAGAGAGCAAACAGACAGAGACGCGGAAAGAGAAACATGAAACATACTTTTACAGCAGGCAGTTTCGAGCCTATTCAATTTAGAAAGGCTTCTTTACAATGGGTTTTATGGGGCTTTTGTGTACCACTTCTCTCGAGGAGGAGGACGCCTGGAGGGACGTAAGTGCTGCCTTATAAAATATTTGCTTTTCAAGCCGCTTGTGTCGGGAATATATTTTTGCTTGTGCTTTTGCGGTTTTATCTTTTCCGAATGTTTTGTAATGTCTCTCGCAGCGTTGTTACGCGACGTCGAACTTGAATTGCAAAACATTGGAGTGTTTTTATTTTATTTTCAAGTCGATAACGAAATGCGTTTTATGGTTTTTGAATTTGATATAGTTAAACACAGAACAAAGTAGATCCTCAAAAGTTTATCCGAGGTGCGGATGAAATAACACTGGTTCGAGCCTCGGCGAATTTCGAAAGACGCGGGCGATAAGAAAGAGCTTATCCTTCATTGGCGGAAAGTGTATGAAGAGCTTTTCGCTCCCTAAAAAATCCGACGAGTCCTATCGAAAGTTTTCAGGACTTCTACGCTCTATCACACGATTTCCCTCGGTGGAGTTAACTTTTCAAATATTTTCAATAAGTGAACAAAATCATAACGCTTTTTTCTCCAGAATTCTGACAGATACTTTTATCGAGAGTACATAAAGCCCATCTCAACAAGTGCTACACACGAGCCTCCGGATTTTTTTTCTCTCGATTCGCGATAACATCTCCGCCTCGGTCGTAGCCCTCGAGAGGACACTCCATCAAACCCAAAGAGGGGGGTTGGAGTCGTCACACCCTTTATGCCTCGAGAACCCAAGGATGTTTCCTTCCTTGCGGTCGGTCGAGCGGTGATAAGAGTCAACCGTACGACAAAATATTGGTTTTCTTCATTATACTCCGCTTTCAATCGTTGCGTTGTTTGCGCGTGAATTTCGAAACGCGATCTTCCTGAAAAACGTGACTGACAGATGGGCGCGAAAGTGGAAAGGTTTGTCTCGTTGGGATTTAGTGTCCGGCGTTGCGGGAAAATTGATGGGACGGATAAAACGTCGATAACATCATGATTTCTACCGCCGCATGTGTGTGTATGGCTCTGGCGTGTGCATACAGTACCGCAGCGGTGGCAGGGCTGTAGATTTTTATGAGAATGATAAAAAGGGGAATTTATTTATGCCGCACACAGGGGAGGGATCGTAAAAAACGCGCGAGAGCGAGCTTTAATTGGATTTACTTTTTGCATTTCGAATCTCGTTGGGTATAAATTTTGGTTTATGCAAGTTTTTCTGGGAATTGATATTTCTTGTTTTTTTTTCGCGAGAAATAAAAAAGTATTCGAATGAATCCTCGTGAAAGACTTCAAGCTCTGAGGTCATTCTCAATTAAAACTTCATCAAAGCGTCGAACGAACGAGGCGTCCTGTCTAATTGAAAAATAACCGGTAATCAAATAAAAAACTATATCATCCACTCGAACTTTACTCTCAGCAGCTCTCCATTCACGCGAGCACCGCATCGCAAAAAAAAGAGCATATAAGCCAGCATCTCACGCGTAGCCCATCGCCACCGCCGAGGAAGTTAACAGGTCAGAAAGTGCGATGAGGCGTATGAAAGGACGGACACACCACGCGGGCATGACACCTTGGGATCCGTCGCGGAAAGTTCATCCCGCGGGGGATGTCTGAGAGGCAAGTTAACCGAAGCGCTTATCGACTTTTGACTGCCGGAATGAGTTAGTCGTCGTCGACGCGGCTGGAATGGCATCGATAGCGTCTACTACTACTACTACTACTGATGCAAGCTCCTCGTCGACCCTTCGGTTGATGTGTCTCTCGTTTTGCTACCCAGTCGCATGAGACGAAGTATGGTGGCCAAGTTTCACGCTGTATAGTCTTGCTGCGCCTTCCTTGAAAATCACTTCGGGAATCGATCCTAAGTGATGTGGCTTTGTGTGACGTGTGATACCAAGCTGTTGAACAAAACGATCTCGAGACTTATAAAGAAACTGATGAATCAAATACTTCGTAGCCTGTTGCAAACTGATTTATAATTTATAAATTTTATAAGTATTTAGACTATGCTTGTCAAGACTTTTAGGTTAGTTTAAAATCGAAACTTTTAAAGTTTTGTTTGTTGTGAAGCTAAAAAATCGACAAATAAAAAGAAGAGAAGCTTTACAACTTTGACTCCCTCCACTGCGCTTGGGAGAATTTGTCAGTATGCTATTTCGTAATCTTCCATGATCAGTAGTAACATCCGCGTTTAGTCAGACTTGATAAATTGTTTACATAAGCTAACAACAAAAATATCAAAAACCCTGCGATCTCGCATTGAATTAGTCTTGAACTTGTCTCCTTCAAGTGCACGGGTCAGCTCGTACGATCGGTGGCAGCGATTATTTTGCCGGCAGAAGCACATTTACCGTCGCATCCATACACAGATACACGGCGGCAGTAGTCTCTCTCGAAGAGAGACCGAGAGATACAGAGCTAAATGGCAGGTAGCGGTCTGGTCTGGAGCGCAGCGCAGACCTTGTTACGCTCTGCGGTGGCCAGCAGCGAAAGGTAGACCACCGCCGCCGAGCAGTTGGTTTTGGGCTTTCGAGGTCCATTGTCTGCGGCGACGTCCGTACGTATAGTATTGTTCGCGCCCGGACTTTCCCTCGAGGGCACTTCGTTCCTTCGTGTATACGTGTACGGCTGCTGCCGCCGCATCGAAGGGTTGAGGGAGGGAGAAAGAATTTATCGCCGGCGACTCTTGCGCACACGAGAGTTGAGAATGTATTGCCGGCTGGCTATTGTCGGAGAGAAGAGCGTGTATCCAAGGATGATAATTCTTGCATAACGAGAGCTTTTGTAAATACAGAGTGTAAAGTGTCGTCGATAGATAGTGATGTAACTGCCCCTTCTTTAAAACACTTTCGATCTCCATCCTCGAGAAGAATCGTACCGTCTCACCCTCTCGACAGCCGTAAAATATCCCAATCGCGATAAAGAGAGAAAGCGTCTCCGACGACAGGGCAATCGGCGTCGAAATTCTCGCGGCTCTCGATTTGCGTAGTAAACTCTCGAGCTGCACACGCGCCTGGAATTCTAATTCGATCGGCAATCGATCCGCGAAAGTAAGTAACTACCGGCTATAAATTCGCAAGGCCGCACCGCGACTGGCCACTTAGCCGAGTGTCGCCCTTATTGACTACTACTCCGTTTACGCTTGGAATTGATGAGAGGCAAGCGTTTTAAAATCAAAGTCGTTTGGTTAACTTTTACGTCAAATAGCCGCTCTGGGGGGGGGGGATGACCGGTAGAAGCTCGTATAAAGTGGTCAGGTGTAATTTGGACTTTCGGTTCGTTGGGAAATTGGATCTGCGAATTGGAAATCTTTGGTCGTTTACGCGAAATGATAGGATACGGTTAACAAATGGAGATCATACTTTGACGTGTACAATGCATGATTTGGGATTACATAAACGAACTTATTATTGGCCAATGTATAATTGACTTGCTAATTTTCCTGATTAGCCATTGTAACATCGTCGATGATAATTTACATCAAATCCACCAGCACGAATAATATGATAAACCTCGACACACTATTATACGTATTGTCCCTAAAACCTATGATTATTCAACGAAAATAAACTGCCACTAGGAGAATTATACAAACTCTCGTTCTGGCCACTTCTCCTCCCTCTTCCACAGGCTTGTTCTGGCGACACCGCAATAGTTCGCGCGAGGTTTAAACCGTTAGTGTTCCCCACGAGGGAAAGTATATAGAAACAGCAGCAGAGCGGCGAGAGAGAGAGAGATAACAAACATAGAGTCCGAGTAAAGGAAAGTCGTCGCAACGTTGTTCCCCCGTGGGTACCTTATTCCAGCCGGCCTTTTATGCACGCGAAACTTTCGACGCGACTATCAAATTCTGTAGGTGTGTCGCGAAAAATTCACGCGATTGCGTTTTTGGATTATGCAGCAGCCAAGTTTGCTTTTGAATATTTAAGCCGCGACCAAGTGCACGCTAGAGAGTTGTCGGGATTAGGCTGCTGACTCTCGTTCTTCACGGATGAAAATTTGAAAAGCTTCTTTTTGTTTTATTTGGTGATGTATATATATTTTTGAAACGTAATTTTTCAAGGTGGAATAATCGAGCGTCTGACTATAATCGACTCGTTCTACTGACGGTCAAAATTACACCGGAGCCTTTAAGCGAACAATAAAGCGAAGGCATTAATCTTGAAAGCCAGCGCTTTAAGAACACGCTCTCTTGACGATCGCCGTGCAAGAATTTAATGAAACAATGAATCCTTTCTCGCTCTCTCTCTCTTTCTCTCGCAAGGAACTTCAGTGATACGTTCTTTTTTGCCCTCATAAAAGAAGGGCGTGTATCTGCAGCAGGAGTCTTATATCGCATGCCTTTCGACGAGGCAAGGCTCGACATTATCTGGCGTCGTTAAAGCGGCCGATAAGCCAAGGTAACCATTGTTGCGTTATAAAGCGCAACGACCAGGGAAGAAGATCGATCAAGTGCGCCCCCGCGCGCTTGCTTTTAAACTTGCCGCCCTCGTGGCTGCTTTCTAAATTAAAGCACCTGCTGTTGACAAAGACGCTATAACCGAGTAGCGCACGTTCGCCTCATTCATGTTTATCTTTGTGTGTAATTGCCCGTAATGTGTTTGGGTAGATAATTTCGTTTACGCGAATCGTTAATTGACAAAAATGAGATAATAATAATAATAACAACAAAGTCATCTCTTGCGGCGCTTCGAATAAACAGTTCCTCAATAGCGATATAAACTCAAGGCAACGGAGAGAAAGGAAGAGAGGGAGGGAAGCTAAAAAAGGAGTAAAACAGGCTCGCCCGTATAAGAGCATGCGGTAAATAACGGGCCAAGTCTAATGTTGCATGAATGGCGATAAGCTGCCATATTTCGCTCACGCACGTATAGAGGCTGTGCGCGCATGTATATATACGTATATACATCGTCTTCTACCCTAGGAGCCTTGTCTTGCGGCGGGTATCAGGTGAACGCCATTCAGAACCGCGGCTCTGAATAAATAACGACTGCTGGTACTCCTCCGCTTTCCCCTTTCTCACGAGAGAGAGAGAGAGAGTATCCTTGGCTCCGGCTTCGAGATTGTACTGGGGCTGTGTAGTTGGTATAAAAGGTCGTTCATGAGCGGAATATTGGTTTAAAAATTAAAGAGCTTTCCGAAATCTCGAACTATGTGTGCTAGATGATGTAAAACAAAATTAAAATATTTTTTACAATACAACGATAATTTCTTGCAACAGGCTTTACGTCAAGTGTATAAGAGCCTAAAAAGACGAACAGCAAGACACAAGTCCTGCGGTCTCTCTTTCTTCATCCCTTCTTCCGAGCTCCTTCGACGGACAAATCGATTCGACGTGACTGGCACTCGACAAATCTCCTGAGTCTGTCTCCGGAAAAGCGGCTTCTCTCGCCGAGGCGTCATCGATCATACGCAGCTTTGAATCGGCTGTCCGTCTCTTTTAGCTTCCTACTCCTTGTCTGTGATTTATACGCCTGTAATTTCGGATGAAGACGTTATGTGTGTATGTGTCCAGTTCCTGAAAAAAAAAACTTGAGTTATGCCGCGGATCAGCTTCTGTTGTCATAGTGTTATTACATTCCTTCTATATAAAAAAAGCTCGAGTGTTTACCTGATAGTCAGTCAACCACGTCCAAAGTTTTTAAGCCTCCGATTTTTTTTTGGCAGAAGCGCAGCAACGAAAGGAGAAGCCTGGAGGGCAGAATCATAAACGCAGGCTCGTGGATTATCGTCGCCCGCTTGAATTTACATCAGAATGAAACTTTCATAGACGGCCGAAATTAATGAATTTTAATAAGGGACGACGCGCGCTCTGTCTTGTGTCTCGTTACTTCCCGACGACGCCGACGCAGTCTGTACTCGCTGTATGTATGCTTGTATAGCTGGATTGTGTGCAGAGTGATGGTCCATTAAGGCAAACGGATGGAACTGTTCGTGATTTGTAGGAATGATTTTTACTAAGGTATAGAGTTTGGACTGGAATGTTTTTGAAATATAACTAAAAAAATACTTGATGAGTTTCGATGTTCTGCGACAAAACCCGTTTGCAACTGAATCTTTTAAATTACGTTATTGCTGATAATTATCTGTAAACTTAAAAGTTCCATTTATAGTATCCTTCAAAATTAAACCATTTCACATACCTATATCATTACAGCAATAAGATGCAAGCTTTTTAAAAATCGAATTATTTTTTGTTACAGGTAAGCTCACATCTATATACAGCTTCACAGTATCTCTCAATAAGCCTAAAATCACAGGTGCTCCACACCCATAACCCAAGGTAATAAAATATTCTTCGTTTCCGCCTATATCTCCCCCCCTCAACTTCATAAAACAAACAAGATACGGTTATACAAACCCGAAGCAGCAGCAGCAGCAGTAGCAGCAACTCGTCTGCTCCATGACGACGCCGAGCATAAAGGCAAAAATTCTCGCGCCCCGCGCGCACTATCGCTCTCTATAAAGAAAGGAGCGGCGTCGGGGAGAGTTTATAAGTCGGTAATTTAAGGCCCGCGGCACGTACGCTCGCACAGCGCCAGATCTTTGCGGCGCCGAAATAAATCAAGCGCACCTATAGTTGAGCTCGCGCTTTTCCTCGTATTCATGAGGGCACCCCCGCTATGTGTGTCTGTGTGTATATATATTATACGTGGAGTCCTGGATGCGTTAAATTTATGTAAATTGTTCCGATATTTTCCTGCTCGAGAAATAACTGCGAGTTTTGCTCGATCGCTTTGTTTGTCGATGTAGAATTATTATAATAATTTTACCGCAAATGAGAACAAAAAAAATTGCTCCTTACCTTTTCCTCGGTCTATCCTTCTCCGCTCATATGTCACGCGGCTCGAACCCTCCTCGATCTTGGCTGCTCTACTCGCTCCCCGTTATTTATTCGAGAATTACCGTAGCTTATAATAAGCCCCACTTTATTCTCGGGCGCGGCTGCCGGCGCCGCGCGGTAAAACAGATTTCCCACTGTGATTTAATTGAGTCTACTACTTGTTGGTGTGACGCACGACGCGATTTGCTGGAGTGCAATTTCGGCTCGTTTTTTTCCGTTTTAAGTGAATTTTTTTTTACGATTAGTTGACTAGGTTTCTGAATTTTTGCTGATATCGAATCGAAAATAGAAGTACAAGTAGCCAGATAGCACTAGCAGATTTATGTGAAAATGAGAAATATTGAGGAAATGTCCTCGTTCTACTTTTACCGATGATAAAGTGTTAAAGGCATATAACTTATCTTCCATTATTCCGGTTCGCGTGTATAGATATTAAATAACATTTTTCGAAATGGAATTTTAAGTACTCCCTCGCTCTCTCTCTCTCTCTCCAAGCAAAACGTTACTGGAGTATAGTAAAGTAGATTTTCGTGTATCTTACTCGTTACTGAACTCATTCAGTACTGAACCATCACAGCCTTCTAAAAATGATTTTCCGATAAGTTTCCGAAACATCATCTCTCTATCAGGGAATCTCGTAGTCCAAATTCAAAAGCCCAGCACCTTACACAACTCCATCAATTCCTTGGAACTCTCTCGCGTAATCTCTTCTCTCTCTCTCTCGCTTCGCGGAAATCGCTCATCGCTCATTTGCCGGTGTCCGCTCTTGGAAACTCCCTCCCCACCTCCTCATCCCTTCAGCCATGCATCTCCGCACACATACACAGAGCTTCAGCCGAGAGAAAGCGATATCGCGCTACTACGGCCGGCCGTACGTATATATACGCGTGTACACGTCGACGTATATACGAAGAGAGAGAGAGAGCGAGAGAGAGACAGAGATACGAAGGTAGGGAGGACAGATTAATGTGACCCCGTCACTGTTCGAACAAAGCTGCGCACAATGGCGCGACGCTGACATCGAGGCAGAGCGAGAGAGAGAGAGAGAGAGCGAGGGGCCTCCAAAAGGAAGACCAAGAGAGATGGACGCGGCCCGATGTTGGCTTTACGACAACGTCCAAAGCCTGTTCCGGAGAGATTTCGAAATTTGTAGCTTGCTGCAAATTTTCTCTGCTCCGCCGTGTAAAATACACTCGAGAGTTAAGTATTGATTATTATCGGTACACATCTTTACAAAACTAAAAAAAAATGTCAAGACGTATTAATGAGCAGAAAAAGGGGTGTGTCGTGCAATTCGCCAGCCGTCCGCTATCTTCAACGAGATTCAATGCGAGATCACGTATAGACCGGCGTGTCCCGGAAAAGTATTGTCCTAGTGGAGCCTCATTTCCTACCACTCGCCGACTTCATTGTCTCGGAAATGAAGCGTCGAATGCGCCGTTGTTGACACCGCTCCGTCACGTCTGTGTATGTGTGTTCGATCCCTCTACCAGCGTAAAGTGCCGGCCTTTATTCCTAACGATTAGCCGAGGCTATCGGTAATGATTCGCTTCGTTTTACCCGACGGCTATTCGTCGTTGACTTTTATGATGTGACATGTGCTTTTCCACTTTTTTTTTAAAGTAGTTGAAAACGATATAATGAAAATCGATATAAATGAAGTTCCGAACGAGATAAAATCGACGCAATCATGCATATGGGTGAACTCGTACGAGTTGCAACGACTCCGTGTGCGATGCGATTGTGTATTATGATGCGAAGGGCGCTGCACAAAGTCGGCTACTGCTAACGATGCCAAAGGGTCATTATGCCTTTGATGTGGTCTCGGCCCAGCGATTCAGCTCGAAATTTTATCATCGTGCTCGCGCTGCGAATAGCTGACGTTTAATTACTCTTTGATCGTGAGAATGAAGCATCATTTTTTTTTTAATTATTCCATAACGTCAGTGTCTATAGTATACCGAATGATCGTAAAGAAAAATTATCCATACGGCAAACTATCAATTCATGCGCACAAGGTAAACTAGGCGAAACACAGGTATTATATACACACCAAACAAACACGTCATTATATATGCAAAGGTCGCGTCGTATCCCTTTTAGCGTCGCGTCAGCAATACGCGATGACGACGATATCAGAGCCATGGTGTATATAACAACAACATGAGCAAAGCGTCGTTATCCCTTTGATGCGGTCGACGCGACGGTTCGAATCAAAATTTCATTACCATTTTGCCGAGGGAGAGAGAGAGAGAGAGCTTTGATAATGGACAAGCGCGACTGCGCGGATATCAGGGCGGCGTTGGTTGGCGGGGTAGTTTTCCTTTGATATGATACATTTGTCATCGGATTCCACGGGCTTTGTTCGGACCTCCGCTCAACTTTTTCGCTCAAGCGGTCTTTCGATTGTGGTCGTTGCGGGCATATAGAAAGCGCGGAAATAAAGTGCGGAATTTCGTTTGCGTGAATCAGATTACGCGATATTATGCGGCGGTATGCGAATTTTTGAGAAAATTACGGATCTGATAAATGGTTTGTTCAGTCTTATCTTAAGTATAATAGAAAGAAGTATATTCTTTCATGCAATTAATAAATTTGATATCAACAATTATTGCTTTCTAACCTCAAAAACTAGAATGCGTTGTTTTGAATAAAGTATACATGAATTGTAAAATATATGTCAAATTTTGAATTACTTTTTAGAGATCAATCAACAGATCGCGGAACAAAGCGGAGCTGGATTTTGTCAATTTTTCTAAATATAATAGCAACGAATTGTTGAGCAACATCGAAATTCCAACAGACACAGGACAACGGCACACGATCAACAATCAGACTTGCGCCGCAGGGATAATAGCACACCGGTTCATCGGCATTCCGTCCGTTCTGCACCTGTCCGCGATCTCAGCAGGCTGGTCACGCAGCAGCGTTTACGCTGCGAACCGACCTCCTCTGCGTGTACACACAGAACCGAACGTGTGCCTCGGTTCTGCACTAGGCTTTTCTCGATGAGTTTCTGCGGTTGGCTGTCTTTTTTTTTAAGGACTGATGTATTTTCTCCAGTAGTGCACATTGATGATTGTGTTATTAAATATTCAACTTGGATTTCATCCTGTCAATCTGATTAAATTAAAGAAATTAATTTGTTTTATTGAATTTCATTCCGATTGATGATTTTTAACTCTTTTATTATATTATTGAATTTCAATAAAAGCGAGCTTCATTTTCTTCGCAGCTTCGTAAAAACATCGCGCGGTTGAAATGAATATCTCTGCTGACTATTGAAATACTGCATTTCAATTAGAATACGTAAGTGATCGACTTTTTATGACGGCGGAATAATATTTTTTTCATTTCTTCTTGTACAAATATCGAAGTTATCGGATTAATTAGTATTCTCGCTTTTCCGAAAGCTCCTTCTCGTGCTTTTATTGACACGATCCGATGGGATTATACTTTAAATATATTATCACGAGCTGATCCGCTGCGCCAAATAAAACTTATTGACTTTAAACAAGCATTCAGTGAATTATTGAAAACTCTGCTTATCCATAAACCACATATATCCGTCCTATTTATATTCCATTAAACTTCCATCAATATTCAATATTTGTAGGAAAATAAGCTACATCGCAGACTTCGCATATTATTTTTCATACAATTTTTCAAAATCAAACTTCATCGAGACAGCAAACAAAAGATCAAATTAAAAAGGAATAAACAGACAGAATCCCATTTAAATATCTTTTAAAATAACGCAGCAGCACATCCTCTCTTTGCAAAATGCAGCTCCCCTGTAACATCAGAGCTTGCAAGCTCTCAGCCTCCCCTCGCACTGCCCGCGGCGCTACTCTCTTCATCATATTGATTGAACCTTCCTTGCTCGACCGTTCGTTCTCGCTCTCTCTCTCTCTCACTCTCAATATAAATACATCGGCGTTATCGGTTTAATTAGACTTCCTACCGGCGTTTCCTCTCCGCTTTTTATTCGCACAAAGCACTGCCGGCGCGACTCTGCGGATTACACTGCTGCCGGCCTGTATATGCTCGTGGGATTCCGCGGACCCGGTATTAGCGGTGTTTACGATTTAAGCGCATTCGCGCTGCCGGCAAATATGAGTTTAAATAAACCTCCCGAGGGGAGATACGGTTATCGATATACCTCCTGCGCGCTCTCTCACCTTCTGTTCTAGAACCGTCGGGGGATGCCTGACTGCAGCTAATAGGGTTTCTCTATACTGTAGCTTTGTATGTCTGTGTTGATCCAAATAAAATTGTATAAGGCTTGAAATAAAAATCGTTTAAGAATGAAAGAGATATTTTGAATAATATTCGCTATGAACCTACATGTCCAAAATCACAAGCCTTATAAGAGTTGTCCGCATATTTTCGTTTTAATTTTTTATTTTTAAAGATTCTTTGAGAGAAAGCCAAGTTCCAAAAATCAGTTGGCAGCGTATTATGTCTGTGTATATAATAAACCAAGTTGATATTACAATTCAATGTTTTGCAGAACCACAGCTTTGAAAGCCAACAGCAGTGACTATCCACAAATCAAACAGAATTATTAATGTGTATTCCACGCGCTAACGCCCATTAACTTATTATTCGAAAACGCCGCTCTTAACAATATATACACACTCTGCGCATTTATGAATACCCGCTGCTCCGATCCGTTTTCCCGACGGTATAAACGTTCGCTGCCACCTCCCACTTCTCCGGATTACAATTGATAATAACGATATACAATTTATAAAAGCACCTATCCTGCAATCGTTGCTGCAATATAGCTCGATTCGTTTTCGGAGCTTAAGAGTGAAAAGTATCCATCAAAAATTTACGCTCCGCGCAGCAGATTATGCTAAGTACCGAAGCGCTGCATCGATGGCTTTTTCGGGAAAGCTTATTAATAATTTGCCTTGTTGGAGTTTGCAATTCTGTTATTAGTCGCGTTTTCATTTTACCGACGCCGATGCGATTATGAAATTAAGTTTTTAACGATAATGCTTCGAGAGCTTGTAAGCTCTCTCGATGAGCTTTTGTATAGCGAATGATGAGAGGCACTCCTGTAATGGACGAGGGTTTTGTTGGAATATTCTAAAATATATCGTGTGAAACGGTGAATTATTTTTTGTCAAAATACGGAGATTATACAGTGGAGCGTTTAAAAAGTCGTTGACTTAATCATCAGTTTAAAACACAAAAATTCTGAACAATATTTGAAAAAGAAAAAAAATTGTTTCTTGTTGACTATGGCTATTAATTATAGAGACATCGATCGGGACGGGTACAAACTCGGAGCGTTTTTTTTTTCGATTTTCCAGACAGCGTTGTATCGCACCTGTATCCTGTATCGATTCGCTTCCCCTTCTGCGGATTCCCTCCCGACTGTAGCCGACGGCATGCGGCGGCAGGAACGCCGAGTACTTGTTTCGCCAGTCGAAACTTTAAAAGTACAGATAAAAGACGAACTCATCTAATTACCAACTAAATACTTTTCTATAGTAACTAATTTAAAAGCCTTCATTGTTGTACTTTGCTTCTCGCGTAGAGTAGGGCCGAAGTTTTGACATTTTTATATGTAATTTTTTTAATGGCGCCATTGAAACTTAAGGAAGTTTGTAAGCTACGGCGATTGTCAAAATTAGCGCAATTTTTGTTTTTGTCTTGTTCTCGAAATTTATAATTTTATAGAAGCTCTGCGATTGGCTTACAATCAATAACAAATCTTTTTGCAAATTACGATCATAATTGCCGTTATTATTACTAAGAGATTCCCGTAGAAAATGGTTTGACTAATTTTTCAAGGTCATTTTCGATTTTAATTTGGGAGATAGAGATTTCAAAAAGATACTTTTAAAGTATTCTGATTCTTTATCAAACGTTTGTCTTGTACTTCAATTTATGTTAACAAAATCCCAGCATCGAATGCTCAGTTATCAATAAAGTGCAATTTATGTATTTTATAAAAAATTTGTGACTGTCGCAGTTAATGATTTATGGAAAGAATAAATAATATTACTCATATTTATTCAAGGCTTGCAGTGATATTTCAGTGATATTATTCATTGGTGAGTATATAAAAATGTTTAACATATACGCCATAATTAAATGAAACAGTAAAAAGGTTAGTATCCATCAATGTTTAAAAATACCAACAACGTTTATGAAATGATTGATATAATATAACAACATTAAAACAAGTCTGTCAAAATAAATCCAAATGACACATAAACATAAAAGAAGTGTTTGATGATTATTCCAAACTACGTCAAATTTTGAATTCCCGCGCAAAAGCACAAGCACGCGTAGAAAAGTCTTCCACCACCACCCGCTCCTACAGCTCATCCCACCTCGATTCCATAAGCGCCACCCCTTCGTTGCTCCGTCGGACTGTTATCGTGCTTCGGAGCTTGCGGGTCGGATGGCGCCACGGTGCGCTTTTCCAGCAGCTCCTGCGGAAAAGCTCTCGTCCTATCTCGCGAGTAACTCTGCAGTTGGTCCTGTTATCGGTAAAGAGGGAAACTGCGAGTAGCGATTGAAGCGCAGATTTCGCAGATGCATTTAATTGCCGGACTGGAGCGCTGCACTCGGGATGTGATCTCTAATGAAACTGTGCTTAGCTTCAATGAGTACTGCAGAAGAGATCGTGAAGAATCCTTTTAATCAAAATGTGTGATGGTATATTTTACTATTAAGTGAGCCCCTAAGCTTCAATTCGAGATAATTGCCATCTCTTTTTTAGAGATGAAATTGAAATTTTCCTTTATTTTCTCAGAGTATTTACTGAACGTTTCCATCATATTTTCAACTTGATAAAACTACATACAAACCTCCCCCAAGCAAACAAAGCGTAATTTTCATTTCAAAAAAATAAACTAGCACTCCGTTCATTGTTTTTCTAATTATTTTTTTAACACAAATTATTTCTCTCCCTCCAATGCGTCCAATAGAGTGAAAAAAAGCCAACACGGAGAACCGCAGAGTTTGCCGCTAAATTCATCAATGCGCGGCAGCGAACACACGGTTAAATGTAGCTCTCTCGCTCGCGATTCAAAGCACACAAAGCGCAAAAATAACAGCGCGGCGGCGGTTGCCCATCGCATACCCTTAGGCGCTCGATACACAAGCTCCGGCCTCAGCAACTGCAGAGCAACCAGCAGCAGCGGCTATAATACACAGCTCTAGAAAAAAAGAAGGTTAGCAGCAGTGCGACCACCACACGCACAGTTCGATCGTTTAAATAATTCAGAATCTCACCGGAGCGGTCAGATCCGCTGGGCCGATAACTCAAACTAGCGCGACTCTCTCGGTGCACGGGTTGTTTGATAATTATACGCCAAGCGTATGTGTGTATACGCGCCGTATTAATAATCATTATTTTCGCATACGATATAGAGAGAGAGCGCAGCTGCTCGGCCAGTTTTCGCAGCTGCGTTAAAAGCTCGATCGTAAAAGCTACGGGAGTATCGAGGTGTATGCTGCATTCGAAACATCTGGAGGTGCGGCGGCGGTCTGCGGTGTCGGGTTTATGATTTTCGGCGACTGAAGGGGCTTTTATGCTTGACTTTAGAGAGCGTGTGACATGTTTCACGGTGATCGAAACCTCCTGACGAAGTTCGAGCTGCTGTAAAGCTCACCGAGAGAAAGCGGCATCTTTATGCCTCGACGTGTCATTGTTTATTACGACGAAATGAAGAGTGTATATAAGTATAAATACAAGTCAATTTTGATAAAACGAAAATCTTTTAATAACAACGTCTCTTCACTTTGACACCTGCAGGCTTCCTTAATTACCCATGATGCCCCCCCCGCCCCGCAAAAAAAACCCTTGAAAAGCTCCATAGTTGGGCGAAAAAACAAGGGAATCGAAAGCAGGTAGGGGTAAGTGGGGGCACTTGCGAGGGTAGCTCCGCGACGAGGCGCTAAAGGAGAATTTAATATCAAGGCAACCCGATCCGATCCCGCGAGTTTATCTCTCAGGCCGGATCGGCTTGCACTGCTCTCCTGTGCCCTCTTGACTTTGGCAAACCCGACCCTGCTGCGCAACTATTGCGCTCATGGCGATCCCTTAAGCTTTTGCTCTATGGCTGGTTTCTGCGATATTTATTTTTTCGTTCTGAATGATTTTTGTATTTTTTTTTTTATTTCATTAGGTGTAATGTGATTCGAGACAGTTAATAATCAAGTATTTAGATTGGGTAAACGCTTACGTAATAATAACATAGAAAATTTCATCGAATTTTCGCTTTTTCGGTAGCTCCATTTCTAAACGGAGATCCTAACCCACATATCCGAATCCTCTGGAATTCTTCGAGAGTATCGCGTAAGCATTTCGTGTCTCAGTGGGAAAAGATTAGATTTTCTCAGGTCTTTTTACTTTCTTTTTTTACCTTTTTCTTATTCTCAGGAACGATGCCATCAACGGAGACTCGATCGCTTACACTCAGAGTAATTGAAATCAGAAATTTGTGGAAATAGATTGTAAGCTCGGATAAGCTCAGTTATTTTACGGTGGCAAGATCGTTGCAGTAAAATTGAAAGAATATGACGTTTAACATCTCTTAACAAGTACTTTATCAAGTCAGTTCCGACTCTGAAAAATAAACTTCGAGCTGTCGGCCGACAGGCTACACAGCAGCCAGTACTCGGGGGCCACTCTCGCATTCCCGCGCATAACGATATCGAGCGTGTAAAATATTTCATAGGCTTGTTTCTCTCTCTCTTTCTCTGCTTCTTTCCAGCGCACTTGTGTAAAAAGGACCGCGAAAATATACTGCGAGTTCGCATGCCGCGAATGACGCGTACTTCTCTCTCCTCCCTTTTTCGAATATGTAATATGCGCGCGCGGAAAGTGAATATATACCCTTTACATGACTCGACATTCTGCGCTCGAATTTTTCTCCTTTGCATTTGAAATCCTTGGCTTTTCTGTGTTTCGCCGCTCGTTTATCGATCCCACTTGCTTCCTTTATACATCTCTTTAGCCCCCATTCGTAAAACTTACCTGAGAATTCTTTGCACACGTTTTAACGAACCTCGCGCATGCGAGAGAGAGATTGGCGCCCTTTTAAATTGCGCGCGACGCGGAATTAAATTCCTGAAGAGCTGCGCTACGAGAGAGAGAGGAAAAAAAATTGGTTGTAGTAGCGGGGTACGCTGCAGCTTTTTCGGATGATTGATCGCGTTAATTTGATTCGATGGCTTCGGCCCGCGAGCCTTATCCCCGATTGGAATGCTGAAAATGAAAGGCATACAGAGAGGGAAATATTGCGGCATCGGGCTTTCTTTTGCTGTTGTGTGCTCCCTGTGATTGAAGCTTTTGTAGATTAAAAAAGCTACTACGACTGCTACGATTTTTTACAAAATGAAATTTCATAAAAATCGTCTTAATGTTAACTGAGAGAGAGAAAAGATTTCTTATATACGCCGTGCTATAAAAGTAAACTCCCCGTTATCCTTATGAACAACCCTAAATCACCATCAACAAAACTGGGCCACCGAATCCCAGCGTGTCGTCCATAAAACAATAATCGCGAGTTTCGCCTACGACCGCAAAAGTAGAAAAGACCAGCGCAGCGAGTGTACAAATCTAGATTAAGCAAAGGTCCGCAGCGCGATAAACTTCAATTCGCGGCCTTTTCTCCTTCTCTCTCTCTACTCTCGAGGAAAACTGTCGCATTGGCGAGAAAAAGAAAAGGAGCGGCACGTGCGGCCCGTAGTCGTTATGGCGTCGAGCAGATATGAGCGAAATAAATCTCCGGATGCGGGCGTTTAACAGCGGTCGGCGCGTACATGTGTTAAGGCCTGCTGGAGAGTGTTATTTGCTGCTGCCGCTGCTATTGTGGTTAGTATTATTGCTTCTTGGAGTTTCAATTATTCGGCTTGTGTTACTAATGTTTCGTTGACATTGAAAGAATGAATTTCTATTACACGTTTCGCACGTATGATAATATACGAGAGTGACTTCAATAAATTCGGAGAATGAGTATTCAAGTAAATGCCACTACATCGTCCCATTAGCAAAAAAGAAAGAAAGAAAGAAACAAGAACGACCGCGTGTTTCTCCACGACGACGGAAGAAAGAGTAGAATAAAGAATCCAGGGCTCTTATTGTCCCCCTTTCAATTTCGACCATACGAGAATCTTTCCTTTAACAAGGCTCGTTATTATCGCACACCAAGACATGTATAGCTCCAGACAAAAAGATAAACCTGAAGGAGAAAAAAACGAGTGAAAGAGAGGGGGAGACAAGACAGAGACGTAATGGGGGGAGGTTATGAGGACGACGGCTCAAGTAGTCTATGGGTTGCGCAGCTATTTGCCATGGGAGGAGGAGGAGGAGAAGGAGTGAGTAGAGACGGCGGATAACTTGCCTCCTTATTTCCCAGCAGACCCGTGCCGCCACAGCTTCTTCCTCTATACTACACGGGCGTTGCATGCATCTTTGCCATTTTCCCTCGTCTCACCTCTCGGCCCCCCTGCTCAACTCTCGCTCTATGATTTACAACCGGCCATGCAAACTGATGATTTTTCCTTCTTTATTCTTCTTGTTCGTCTGCTTCTCCTTTTTCTTTCTGCTCTAAATTTTGCATGCTTTTGCACTTACGCGTAGTCGAGTTTATTTGCGGAGAGCGCACGCAACCGTAGTGATGAGATTCTTTATGGGATATGGGGAAAAGTGGTTAATTAGTACGAGTTGCTATTTGGAAAGGAAAGATTTATTGACAATAATGCCATAAATGATTATGAATAATAAGATAGCTCTTTTTTATTTTTAAACATGAGATGTAGACCGCAAGCAACCTTGAAGTACACTACAAACTACAGCAAGACTAATTCAATTCACACGAAATCAATCGACTACTAAAACAAAGAAACAAATCTCAGTGCAAATCCTCTTGATTCACCAGACACCTCGCAACACTGCAGTCAGAGGGCCAGGAAATTCTGTTAATATTATCCCTCTCCCCCTCTCGGCCTCACCTATACGCACAAGCAGAATGTCGGGTCGATGCCATGGCATCGCGAATGCATACAGAGCGGCAAAGCCAAACGTTTGCAATTACCACGAGCCGAGAGTCGACTGATCGGTCGGAAACGTCTCGGCTTACGTTACATTGCTGCTACTGCAGTCGTCGTCGACGTTGCGAGGGGGAAGCTCGTCGCTAAAATCCAGCCGGAGGACACAGACACACAGCAAGTCCGCATGTGAGAACTGTACACACCGATCAAAGTGCCTTTGGATGCTTGCGCTTAATTAGTGTTTAATTAAGTCGCCCGGAGTTGTGAGGAGGATGAGCGAAAAAAAAGGTCGAGGCGTTTGATGTGCTGATCGTGGAATTTTTACAGGGATGGGTTCTTGTTTTTTAGAGAGAGGTGGATGGTTTGAATTTTGAAGTTTAACATTTTTTTCGGAGAGGATTTTTCAAAGGCTCTTTGAGAATGCTCGACCGAGTTTCGTTTAAAAAAATATTATTCTAGGAAAATTCCGATGATAATGCTTGACAAATATTTTATTTCTGTTTCAGGTGAGCTGTCTAGTGACTTTTGATAAAACCGTAGTGTGTATCCTAAAGTATGTGAGTAATTAAAAGTTAGAAATTATTTTAATAATTTTGTGCCTGGCATCGTATTATAACTTACACAGGTTGCACAGAAGAGAAAAGCTCCAACATAACATATTTCATTAGCATTCATATACCCATATATAATTATATTAATATTTGTTCTGAAAACGGAAACAATGAAAACACATTGTTTACTGTATTTATAAAATTTCAACAAACATTGATATTTTCCCTGACCAACCAATCAGAAATCACAAACAGATCTCTTTCAAGATGGCGCGAGCGATTCTTGTAGGCAGAAAATTTATAAAATAACGAACGTCATAAAAACAACATCGTTTTAATTAACTAAAATGTTAACATACAGCACGTAATTAAAAGCTATACAACATACTTTTTCGTTGTACCTTATTAAATTATCAGACAAAAGAAAATTATCGATTTTTTAAATTTACTTTCGAGGCACACTTTTTTTCTCAAACTAACAACCAATCGGGGAAGAATCAGTCCGGCGAATCTTTCATTAAACTTTGGACACGCAAATTGTTCCGCAGCGCGTTCCTGTTGGCCTTGTCGTCCCGAGGCGCTGCTGCTACTGCAGCTCGAGGATCAGCTGCCGACGCTCGTGTATGGGATAATTAGGTAATATGCTAATTAGGCGGAAAAAGAAGGCGGCTTTGGAAGGAGAGCAGCAGCAGCAACAGCAGCAGCGTTGGCCTATAATTAACCCGGGTACAACGAGCAGCGCTTCTCGCTTATATATAATTATGCAGGCCTAGTTTTCTTCGCGTCGCACTGAGCGTCCCGGGAAATTAATTTCCGAGCTGAGCAGGTCCTCTCCGGCTCTTGTTTGGGAAATGATTTTTCTTATTTTCTGCTTTCGATGCGAATGATATTTCTGTCTTTGTATTATACTTAAGTAAATATGTGTTCTTTTAAATTATTGTTTCATAATACAGGAACAGCGTTTGACATCAACATGCAAAACTGTTCTTCAATTTCTCGACGTTCGTGCACAAACAGCCTCGAAAAAAATGCCACTAACTTAATTGCCACCGCACCTAAATAAAAAAATCTTCACTCCCCGGAAAATTGCAAAACCTCCAAAGTATTTTCTCGCTGCATGCATCGCCGTAATTTGATGTAAGTTGGCTGGCGTTGCCTACACACGCAGAGAAGCCAGCTAAAAGCAGGTGTAAAAGGAAGGCAGAGCAGCAGCGCGAGTGCTGGAGATGAAAAAGCATCCGTCATTTTCACTTTCGGTGAGCGCCGACGCGCGCGCGCAAGCGAGTCGGCAACATCTAAGAAATTTATCGATGCTGCAAAAAGAGAGAGAGAACTCCGAGGAAAAGCTCTGCACACAGTGTATATCAATTAACGCCTAAGTGCGTTAAGGAGAGAAACGCGTCGACGGGCAGAATTATTGCGTGCAACCGAAATTTTTGTTTAGGATGTGGCGGACTGAAATTATTATGCCATATAGATTAAATTATAATTTTTAACATTTCATACAACGTTACGAATTTTATTAAAGTTATTAAAACTTTTTAGAATCTGAAATTTCGAACGTTATTTAATCAATAACAGGAACTCGTGGAAATGATACTCGACCATAAATTTTTTCCGTGAGTTTTACAGATTAAATTATGGAAAATCCTGCCGATTTTAATACGAATTTCAACACCAGACCATTGCGCGTTTCTCATCGCCAATAAAACCGATACTCCATTATACGAATTAACAGCGTTTAATTAAAACAAAAGCGCCTGAATAAAGCAGACGCCCGCCGCGCACCTGCCGAATATTTCCAGTGTATCTGCCCCTCTTTTTTCTTTCTCTCTTCGATTCACTCCTCTATACTCGTCGGGACTAATTTGAATAAGCTCGTAAATTAGTAAAAAAAAGTAGCAACGTTTTTACTCCGTGCTGGTAGATAGATATTAAATGAAAACTGATTCGATTGTCTGGGACTAATCGAAATGCATGCGAGTTTTAACAATAAACTCATTAATGTTAATGCGGCGTTAACAGGAGAGTCGGGGCGACTAATTCGGCGCCTGCAAACAAAAGCCGATGCGCGACGTCATGCCGAACAATGAGCAAGTGCTCTCTCTCTCCCTCTCTCTCTCTTTCGTAGAGGGGCATTGATTATCGGAGATATTCGATTAATTATCGGGACGCTTGTTTCGTCGACCAATGGTGCAGTCGCATATTATAAGAGCCTGCGTATATTAGTTGCGTGGATTTTCCGATATACCCGATGCGAGGACTGACGGGGAACCATTCGACGATGGAGCTTATAACCTTGAGGTGTCCTTGAGATAAATTCCAATTTCTCATAAATCTGCCCATTGTTGGTAAAACGTTTGATTACGAAAGTATTATGTTATATTTCGCAACGTTATTTGAATGACATTACGTGAGATATTTAATTATGAATGAAGCTCGTAAAATGATTTATAATTACGTAAGCGATGAAGGCAACCATGTCGTGGTTCATTGAATTTCGTTTCTTATTATCAGCTATGTACAGCTTTCAAACATTTTAAAACGATTGAAATTGGATTTTTGTGAGGTCAAAAGCAATAAAAAATGGCTTGTTAAATTTTTTTCGAAACTTTTAATTTATTTCATAGTATAAAATGCAACAAGAATTATCATTATTTTATAAGCCATATATGTGTCATGTAGCAGTGAAAGAGTTAATTGATATTTCAGATCTCGTTAAACGGCAAAACTAACAATCCAGACAGACGTCAATCACAATCTCAGCGCCCGGGACGAAAACAGAGAGTCAGTCAAAAATAGTTAAAAAAATGCGCATAAGTACGATAAAAGCGATAGAGCAAAGCTGCGCGCAGTCATCGAAGCGAAAAGCCGATCCCGGTGAAAACAAAGCGGCAAGTTTCGGGCGCAACCACGCGACAGCCAATTTTACACGCTAATTAGGTACGATGATTAATTGCCGCGATAGTATTGGCAGCTAGAACGTATAATTAGGCAATTCTTTGAGCTTTGCGCATTGTTTTTGCGAAAATAAAGAGACGCGCGCGCGACGAAACCGCCACCGCGGACAAAAGCTCCTGCCATGGCTTTAATATACTTTGTAGTTAATTATCACGATGGGAAATTGCCCTTCCTATATGAACGCGCGCATATAACACGTCATTTTCATAAATCATCTGCCTTTTGAAGTGCGTTTCTAGATCATTCTTTCGAAATTGCGCAATACTGCCGTTGCTCATCAGGATTAATGGTATCGAAAATTATGATTGTTGCGTACACGCAGCTGCATTAAGATATTATCCCGCGTGTAATAACGCGCTTTTCCAAAATATATATCCATATTCCTTTTGGCAAACTACAAAAGCTACTCCTCGTCGTAATCACGATTAATCGCACGAACTACATAGCACACGCACAGAAGAACGGACTAGAAACGTGTCGACAGCGCGACTGCAAAAACGCATTTCGCCTTTTAATTTTCTAGCCTATATCCAGTAGCGATTTTATCGAGACTCGTAAGCACGTTTTATTGTGTCGCGCTCGCCTGCACGGCCAGCCGATGACACATGTCGGATTTCATATTTTCGGCAGCACACGTGCGGGGAAGATGCAAATGCTGTTTGCGCTTCGCACACGTCGCTTTCGGCCGAATTGGATGCTCGTGTATAGAGAAAAGCGTTTTACAGCCCCTTCTATTACGATGGAAAAATCGCGCTGGCGCGCGCTTGTTTTTCGAAATAGGCGCTTTTTTACGAGCTTACGATCGAAATGCGCATCTAGAATTTCGTCAATCTGTCGTGTGCGCGTACATAGGTGGAAACGAAAATTATTAAATAATAAAAAGCCCCGAAAAAAAAGTAATAAGTGTCACTTACAGACGACCTCACATTCCATCTCGCAGTTAAGGATCGTTTGATTATAAATACAATGCATCCTTATAGCTAATTTAAAAGTTCGAGTGTGCTCGCGGAAAAACGGCCCGTTTCGATTCCGATCTGCATGCATTTCTATGCATTTCCATGCATTTCTAATGGGAGAGGAGTATAGCGTAGCGCGGCTTCTTTTTTTGCGACGCGCGAGTTAAGCGGTTCGCGCGAGCGCAAAAGAGAGAGGGACAGAGAAAGAAAGAGAGATAGAGAGCAAAATGGAGTCTCTCCTACCTGACGGATCCTTAATTAAGGATCTCCGGGAGCCAGATGCCGGAGCTACGCCAGAAACGGATTACGAGCGTTCGGAACTTCGCTAAGTCGCATTGTCTCGACTGCTGCCGTGGAAAAAGCGATATACTGTCTTTTTATTTTTCATCTTTTTTATTAACCGTATTTTTGTACTAAAAATCATATTTTGGTTTCATTTATTTCGCGAAGCATAGTTTCAGTAGAAAAGGAAGGGTTTGGGCAGAAGCCGTCTTTACTAATCCCTCTGAGTGCTGCAGTTTCCGAAAATAAATAGAAAATAAAATAAAATTTACGAATTTCATTAAGCCGAGCGAGCGCCTACGAGAGCAGACTCCCTCGTCGGTAACGACCGAGAGAAGATTTTCAAAGAACACGTATACCCTCCTAACATCCCCTTAACCGCGGCGCTAAAGCCGAAGTAACCATTCGAAGCTTATCTTTTTTCGCCCGTGTATTTCACGCTAGCGCGGAAAATTTGAATAGCTTCGGTCGCTTCAGCGGCACAAACTGCCTCTTTGGAGCCCGCGAGGTGGTCGTCGCTTTCGAAATTCTCGCGCGAGAACGGCTTATAGGGCCATTTGTTTCTACTTATGCGCCCGGTCTGCGCCGCATTACGCGGAATGTGTTGATACCAAAATTGCTTCATTAAGATTATATTGTCGTGCGCTCGCGGTTGCCTCCTTTGCCTGGAGGTCCAGTGATGCTGTATCCTATGTACCTGCGGTTTCTGCTATGGGAGGGCCTGAGTCGATGATATTTCTGCTGTGGGGAATTATTTCGTTTTGTTTCTGGTATTGTTTTTAGAAATGTGGATGAGGGTGCTTTTAATGCTCTTTAAGGCTTCTTTATTATGCTCGCTTCGAATGCTTATTTAATCGGATCATTTCTACGTGAACGAGAGGAGACCTTATTAAATATGAAAAAATCTTTCAACGTACAAGCCAAAAAGAAACGCACGTCGCATATCTCTGCCATAATAAGCGTCGTTATACCGAGTTAATCTCTCGACTCCGCGAACGAGAAAACAAGGAAGAGACAGGACGAAAGATTTCATCTTTTAAAAAATGCAATTTGAATATTTAATCCACTTCGTCGTTGAATCTCTTCTGCCTCTCGCCGAGAAGAGAAGAGATACTCTTTTTCCCGGCGTTGCATTCGCCGGATTCTCTCTCTCGACGAGACGCGACGGCAAATCCGACGAGGGAACGTTGAAAAGAGAGATAAGAATCGAAATCGCGCCGCACGAAAGAGACACGACGACTCTCTCCCTGTACAATCTGATGGAAAAAATAGAGAACGAAATGTTGACGCGATGAAAAAAAAAAAAAAACAGTAGACATAAACGTTTTCTTGTTGATGGAAATGTGAGCTTAAAAACTCAAGATACTATTGGCGTTAGAATTAATTGATAGGTGTATATTGTAAAAAGTAAATTTGCAAAATTACAACTTGGACTCTTATTTATCAAGAATATTAAATTCCAAAAGCTCGATAGTAACGCTATTTCCACTGTTGTAGTTAAAACCATAAATAGAAAAACACAGGCGCGACATAAATAAAGCAAACACGTGCGTCTATTTCAAATTAACGAAAGACCGGCAACGACTGCTGCACGCTTGTGTGTGTGTCTAGCAAGACGACGCGCTCGGAATTCGGCACTCCCTCTCTTTCTCTCTCACGCACATTTCGTGATTTTCATTTCGCGAGGCTCGGTTAGCTCTGCGGCAGCACGCGTCCCCCCTATATCATCGTTTAAAATAATATTGCGTCCAGGGCTCGCTTGTGCTCTCATATCCGCCGCGACAAATCACAGCACTGCTGCGAAAATGGCCCAAGGAATACGAAGCGCCGGTGAAAATATAACGGCTGTGTGCTGGCGGCTTTATTTTTCTGGGGATTGTTGCGCTCGCGCGCGTGACTCTCTCGTGGTAGGCTCGTGGTAGGAGATTTCTCTACTGCTTCTCTATTTTTAGCTTTTTCTTTGCTGGAGCGACTCGTCCTCGGAATATTTAATAAAAAGCGAGGAAAGACTAGCGGTCTGGAAACGAGAGAGGCGTGAGAGAGTTATGAATTTGACGATTAGGTCTTTTTTTTGCCAGGGAGAAGGGGTCCTAAGAGCTCTAATTGTGACGGGGGAGATGTGCGGAAGGAGAATTTAATGAAAAATTCCGATGAGATATACCTTCTAATCGATTCTCTCTCTCTCTCTCTCTTTCTTGTGTGTATGTGTGTGTGTGTGTGTGTGTGACTTTGAAAATTATAAAGGAATTTCGTGCGCACAATATCCGCAGTAGTAGTTCAATACCTTAATTAACGTTAAAACCAACTTTAGCCATATACAGTAGAGAACCGAGAGAGTAGCATTCACAATTGTTATCCCACGCATTACTACGCAATCCAACATCACCCTAACCATAACAAACTTCGTTAATTTAGCTCGCGCGGATACAACTCACCACTTGCAATCTCTACATACATCCATACAAATCCCAGCGTCTCTCCCCGAAGAAACTTCCTCCCACTTGGCTCATTCCGCATAGTCCGCGAGTCACTCAGGGGAAGCGCCGTCAATCGCAATTACGTTAAAACGTCTAATTGGCCCGTTCGCTTACACATATACATATACAGACATATATACAGATCTCTGCTTAACCCTTGGCCTAGATTCCTTTATATATCTATACTTATATACGCAAAGAGAAAAGGAGGTGCGGTCGGAGGGCTCCTTTCAGAAAAGTTGCTGGTTCGCGGCCAAAGGCGCAGAGCCTCTTAATAATACATCTCTCTTGAATCGGCGCCAGGCCCGATAATTTCGGCCGCCGATATTTTTCAAAGTCTGCCGCAGTCCGGTATCCCCGCGTAAATCTTCGCTGCAGCGCCGGCGGCCACTGGGCATTAACATTGAGAGAAGTTTCGCGAGGAGTATGGCTTTTTTTCTCGTGATTTTTATATGCGCGAGAGCAGAGGGGATTTTGTTTTTAGGGGACATATATACGAGGACACACAGCGCACGCGAGCGAAATTGAAAGCGGTGCCAAATTTTGGACTGTTTCTTATCCGATTAGCTACGGTTGTTTCGTTGTGATCTAGGAGTTTCGATGAAGACGATGCGGGTGTGTAATTGGAAGCGAGTAATTCAGGATCTTTTTGAGTTTTCAACTTTTACCCTATACGCTATTCCATGTAATTTCATTAGACTACTCATTCGTACGAAGGAAATGCAATGCATATGAAGCAAAGCACACCTTAAATATCTCAATAGCATAAGTGATCATTGCTCGATCCTCTCGAAGCACTACAAGAAATTGAATTACCCACGCAACGAAGGCACGTAAGGGAATCCTTCTTAATACCCCGAAGCACTAGTTCGCTCAGACAATTAGTCAAAAATTAAATCCGAAGACTTCCTCCAGACTTCAATGATTGAATCTCGGCAATAATTGTAATTGTACGCTTGAGCCCAGAAATTCGCGTGTGAAACTCTCAGGCCTCATAAGAACATGAATTATTCGCCGAAGGAACTGACGCGTAAGACCTCGGCGTGCGAACTTCTGTCCAACTTTGCTCTCCTCGATCACTGCTGCGGCCCGCGCAACTTGTATGTCTGCGTCTCTCTCTCTCTCTCAGATCGTGGGAGGAAGAGAACATCGATAGAAAGTCAATTTGCCGCGATTCGAAGTAAGTCACGCGCGCGACGCTCATCTGGTGGCTTCCGGTTAAGACTTCCGACCGTTCTTCGGAGTTACCTTCCTGAGCGGCACAGTTTGTTGCGCTGATGGACGAACTGCTACTCGTACATGACGTTTCCACTGAAAACCCGGGTATTTCTGGGAGGGAGAGAGAGATGAAAGAAAGTTTAGAAAAATGTGGGGAGATGCGTGTCGGAAAAATGGGAAGGCGATCACTCGAAGATTTAAGGGACTTATATCTATCAGGAAAGAAAACTATTTTGTAAGATTTAGATCAGGGTTAACATTTACGTTAAACTTATTATTATAAAACTGTGTATAAAGTCTTGAAAGTATGTTTATTTAGTTATTCAGATGCCGGATTTAGAATACAAATCTGGGTTGCTCTAATTTTTGAGAATGCTCAGCTTGATGTTAAATCCGCTTATGCTTACGTTGCAGATTCTTAATAATTACTTGGCTAATGCTGCTAGTCCGACGCAGTTGTACAAACGAGAAGAAACGGCATCGTAAGCCGTTGTAAATTTTCTTTTTACCTTTTAAAGTTCATTATTACCATTTTTTAATAACTTTCGTTCTTGCATTGAGTACACACACTGCTTAAAGCTTAAAATATTCACATGAAAATTCTACAAAACTATTTTTAGACTTAGTTCTATAACTAGAAACTATTTTTATACTTATACTATAAAGTATTATAATAAAAATATAACTAGAAACAATGTGCGCGCTCATAACACACTAAAATATCCGAATTTTTTTATTGCAGTTTGTATATAAGCGATTCTATATACTAAGTTTAAAATTTTTTTTGGCTTGTCAAGTTATTCCGAATATATTATTGCCAAATATTTACTATGCCAAACAGGAAGAAATTTTTATATAAAATCAAAGTAGAAGACATGATTTTCAAGTAGAGATAGGATTCATGGAAATCTTATCAAAAGTTATCTATAATCCATGAAACATAGTGTTAATTAAAAAAAGTAAATCTGGCTTATCTCACATTTACGACAAATTTTCTCTTCTATCGCTCATAATAACTTGAATTATTATCATTTGGATGGATCGTAATCGCCAGTTTTCCTATGTTCGGCATGGTATATAGTTCAAATGCATTTACTTAAACACGATTCATTAAAAAACTACTTTTTTTTAAGCATGACAAAATTAATTTTTCTCCACTATTTCTACCTGAAAAATATTCTGAACATAAAATAATACGACACGAATACAAACTAACGGTAAATGAAGAACATATGGATCCGATTCTTTTGATATATAAACGCAATCATTCTTTTATGAGGGAAACATATTTCTAAATTTTATTATTTCGTCAAAAGAAGTATGAAACAAAGCTTGTTTTATGCATAAATAATATTTTTATTTTTATATGTATTTTACACAGTCTTTTATCGATGATCTTGCACATTTCTTAAACAAACGTACTCACACTCATATAATTCAAAAACAATTTTTATTCTTTACAATAATTACATTAATATCATTGTTATTGCTTGTAAGCATTCCAACAGTAACAGCTCGAACGATGTATCCTCTACAACAGTCAGATTAGTAGTGATTACCACCGTGACGACCACCGTAATGACCACGGTAATGACCACCGTGATAACGACCGTAATGACCACCGTGATAACGACCGTAATGACCACGGTGATAACCACCGTAATGACCAAAGTGATGACCAAAGTGATGACTAAAGTGATGACCAAAGTGATGACCAAAGTGGTGCCCAAAGTGATGACCACCGTTAGGATTTTGAGTAGGGCCATGAATTCCAGGATTTTCACTGTGACCACTAGTTACAGGTTTCTGAGTCTCACCACCGGTTACAGGGCTCTGAGTGTGACCATCAGTTACAGGGATCAGAGTGTGATCACTAGTTACAGAGCTCTGAGTGTGACCATCAGTTACAGGGTTCGGAGTGTAACATCCAGCTCCAGTAGTTTGAGTCTGTCCACCAGTTACAGGG
>UCOJ01001056.1:0-46468 GCA_900474305.1 Cecidostiba fungosa | reverse complement strand
TTCTATATAAAACAACTAGGATGTCTAGCGCTCGTATGTCTATACATACGGCACATGGACGGTCTTACCGTCTGCAGATTATTCAGTTCTGCGAAAGAGTGCGAGAGTAATACGAATTACTGCCTCTATTCAAAAAAACTATTCAAAAGATTCTTGAACATTTAAAAGTACTTGAAAAAAGTACTAAGTACTCGTTTTCCCAACACTGAATGGAACCAAATAATAAAAATAATCACGGCGAGAGGTAAAATATGAAATAAATAAGTACGGGAGTTCAATAACTTTACTAAAACTCTAAAAATAACTTTACTAAACTCTCGAAAAACGAGTTCATTTAATCAAAAAGCAAGATTCTATTTCTGTGACTTACCAAAATAAAAAATATCTAACTCAGATAATCTATTCTGATAAATTATTCATTAATAAATTAATTAATATCACAAAAAGTTAAAATTAAATTCTTTAAAAATTATGCAGTTCTTGTCCGGAACACATCGTCATTGACTTCGAATCAAATAAGTATTGATAAAATTGTACTATTGTTATATTATACTTAATCAACTAAAACTAGGTTAACTTACTCTCTCTCTCTCTCTCTCTCTCTCTCTCTCTCTCTCTCTCTCTCTCTCTCTGCACCTAACACATAAAGCATTTGCAGGAGCTAATTCGCGAATTTGCCTGAGCGAGAGATCTCGCGCACAGTTAACCAATTTCTAATCACGAATTCCCGAAATGGGACCTGTGAGTATACGCGAGCTTGAGTAAATGCTGATATACTAGCTTGGGTAGCGGTGTCTCTCACGGATTTTCTTGGAAATTCGGATCATGGAATTCGATGCTTCGCACTCAGGAATGTCAAAATCTCGCCTATACCTCGTGTTACCAAAGCGTATACTCTTCGCTTGTGTTCTGCATACGCGTGCCCTGGGATTTTCGCTAATTACTTCCGCCCTGATGGCTTACGTTAAATATCAGCAATTATCTACGTACTATACGTGAAAAGAGGTATCCTTTTAGAACTGAATCTCTTAAGTGAAATTTTGTTGTTAATCATCACGATAGTCTTTAATTATCTATTAAATTAATAACACGAGCAAACAAATTTTCAGCATGACTTAATCATGTTATGGTCATGATGTACCATTAATCATCATATATATATATATATATATACAGAAGTAAAGAACAAGCCTCGTTATATGCAAATTACAACACAGTACAGAGGCGTGTATCTCTCAATTCGAACTATCGATACCACGGTAGCACTGTCAATCCTTTCACGGCTGATTACCATACTTGTGCTGTTCCGTTTGTTTCGTCTCCTTCTCTTGTTACTATTGCTATTGGTTTCTAAGAAAGCGCTTCATCTCCCTTGTTTCCTCTGCCACTGTTGCTGCTGCTGCTTTAATCGAGACAAATTACTCGACGCGCACGTGAGTTGCGACTGAACGAGCCATGGAGGTCATGGATCAGGAATAACTCCCTTGCGCTTTTCAAGAAAGCTTTATCTTACTTTCATTTCATTCTTTCTTGTTAGCAGGATCTACGAGAGTTTGGCGCAAAGCGCTTCGGCAAACCTGTCATTTTTGTTAATTAGCAGGAGAGCAGATAATATTTAATAAAAGTTTGTAACGTTATTATTATTTGATTATTGAGGGAGAGAACATTATTTTGCCTTTATCCGAAATGAGAATTTATGAAACTATATATATAATAATATTAAAAGTATATTTCGACCCCTATAAAGATTTACTTATATTATCCATCAGAACTAATAATGCCAGAGTCGTAGTGAATACTTTTAATCTTCAAGCTTGGTCTATTTCACCCCCTACATTCTTTTCGTTGCAGCGATCGGGGCGTGAAGAGGGGATTCGCGTGAAAGGATCACTCGTGCGCGCCCCTCGAAGAAAGAGAAGGATTTGTCGGTCGCGCGAGTAAAAGCATTGACCGTACGATTTCGCAACATATCGGGAGCCGGAGAAGTCTCCCAGCAGTTCCTCGGCACCATCGGCGAATGGATCAGCGCGCGTGAAAGACGCGGAAGAGGCTAAAGCTAACGACGACTGCGAAGACTCGCGTCGCGGGTATCCGGAGGATTTGTCGCCGGGCGCACGACTACATACAGAAACTCCTCTGCGCTACTTGCTTATCGCGTGTCTGCAGCTTAGGATCTTAGGATACTTTTTTTTTTTTTTTTTTTTTGCTTTTTCTACTCGCTCTGGATATACTTCCATTTTTTCATGTTGTACAGATATAGACGTAAAAAATGATCGATCGTTTGACCACAGGGATGATGAAAGGTCGCTATGAGTTTACTGGGATGAGAAGGTGCAAAGGACGGTCAGGGGCGCCCCTTCTCTCTCTATCGGCGACTCTATGACTAACTCCTCTCTGACTGAGCGCCGGATATTAAGAGCGTAATGATTTATGGAAGGAGAAAGATTCTTTACGCGACTCCGTTAGTGACTTTATAAATTGAAAGCGATTACCGGCTGATGACGGCGTTGAGAGCAATTTTTTTCAACAGCTATTTGATCCTTAAGGCCTATTTTTGTTTTATGATATACATTTTTCTTTTTTTATAACGACGATAAGTTCTTTTATCATAATAGTATAATTCTTTACTAAAGATTGCAGTGATTCATTGAGATTTACCTTATCGATGGAAATTCACGAATAATCATATAATAATTAATATGATGCCGCGGAGTTAGAAATATGCGCCCAGTTTGACTTAAAGTTTACATAATTACATAATTACTAATCTCACAAAAGTAATTTGGATGCAAAAAAAAACGAAGAAGAGGTATATAAGTTCAGTAGGGAAATTCCGAGACATATTATACATGTGCTGCGAAGTATAGATTTAATCTTTCAAGATTATACTTTTACTAGAGAGATTTCGAGCCAGACGAGAGAAATTTGCCGGAGCCTGCTTTAGCATAATTTCATTAAGCATGAAGTGCCAGAAAGAGAAGGAGAAGAAGAGCGAGCGAGAAAAAGAAAGATAGAGAGGAAAAGGAGAACGATTGAGTAGAGAGTGGGGGGAGGGGCCGATTGCAGCAGTACCTTGAATGCAAATGAAATTTTCGTCAAAGAACTTTTCTCGAAGAAACTACTTTCAGAAGTATTTTTTGCACTCAGTAGCGTCACACCAAAGATACGTAAACGGTAACAGAAGTTTGGAACGAAGTGTTCTTTCCTCACTTACCTCTTTAACGAGTCTTACTTTATATTTCGACAGTGCAAATTTGATTATTATAGTTCAGATATTTTATCGGCTATAACTTTCACAAAACTCACAAACGCTCTTGAAACTTGAAACGTGTATTATATTCTCCTTACATTACTTAAATTATAGCGAGAAGACTTGAAGCAATGTGTTTTTGGTAGGCTTGGTGTAACGTATTTGTAAATATTTTTCATGTATTTAAAAACAAGTAAGGGAAATGAAATGACTTGAACATTGCTTCAAGATGACTCTCGATACGAAAATCGAGTTCGCTTGCATGAATTGTATTATGGATATATGCTGTAATATAAAAGTGAATGGTATACACGATTGTTTCTATCTTCAATTTATATGTAACAAAGTCTAATTACCACCGCATTTTTAATTCAATGTTTTACAGCATCAGGCATATTAGTAGATGTTGTGAGCTTGCTAATACAAAGGGAATTACATAAAAACAAGAACGTTTCACATATACTTGCGACGCGCAAATTAGAGTGGCAAAACGCTAAGAGCATTAGACGGTATAAAAAATCTCCATCTGAGCTTTCTTTGTAATACGAACTTACGCGAAAGAAGAAAACAGAAATCCTCTGTTTCTGCAAAGCCAGAAAGAAAAAGGAATGCAGAATATAGGCTCTGGGGGTCGAATAGGAAAGTCTTGAGTGTTGCATCGCTTATATAATCAGTACAAAAGGTCGAGAAGATGGTAAACATACACTCTGAGTCGGATTAGTTCGTGTGCTTGAAGAATTTTTTATTATACATACGACGACCACTATAGTTTACTCCTTTCTCTGAAAATGAGAGACAAGGAATAGTACATTTTGATGATACTAGTGCGAGAATGTGAATTTAGCCTTGTGTGAACGTTTGCGCATAAGCGAAGTGAGTTACGAGGGAGGGAGCATTTCTTCGTCGGGTGCGGTGACATCACTGAATCTTCTTAAGATATTAAATGATCCTACTCTGAAAAAGAGAGGATTAATGATTCTATTTGTTCTTTGATTGGTTGTCGATTGACCAATAAGATTACTTACATTAAGTCGATCGAGATAGATGGCGGGACGCGCGTGATTGTTTGTTTCTGACCTAAAAGTTGTTAATACAAAGCAAAGCGCGCATCTTGCTAGTTAAATAAAAAAAATATTTAAAATTTGGTCGCCATTCAATACGGGTATCCACCATCAATTAAATTGCGTCTTTAAATGCTTCACAACATTCGGCCATCAGTTTAAGAGAGGATAAAGTTTCGTTTATATTATTAGATGATAGCGTTATTTTTATACAATGGAATTCGAATAGAAGATACAAAATCTAACTCCAAAAATGCTGAAATATGATACTAACGCGTAACTCTTTTCAGTAGTAAGAATCTTACTCGACCAGACGTCGAAACGTTGAGTAAAAACATATAGGAACAGGAAATTATATGACACGGTTTATTTATCTCTTTTAAAAGAAAAAATATCTCTCTACTTCTTTCTGCTGGCTGATAAGCTCATCATTTGCAACTGCATCTAGCACGATATATTCTGCTCGTAGTCGTAGCTCGGTACGCGCGAGGCGCTGATAAAAAGTTACCTCCCATCCTCCGCGGACTTTGCTCTGCACGCATAAATATTGTCTCGCTCCGGTTGTAATACAGCAAACGGACTCGAACATCCCAACGCGAAACAAAGTCTTGGGCCAGTGCCGTTGTAAATTCGGATAGAGTCTCGAGCGCGGATGGCTGGCAGTGATCGAGCGCGCGCAACTTAATGAAACTCTTAAGTGCCGACTATTAATATGGCTTCCCGGCCTGCAGCAGCAGTAGCAGCAACGCAGCAGCAGCAGCCCACGGCAGATTGCTGAAGTGTACTTAGAAACTGTATATATGTATATATGCCTGGCGATGCGACGCCGCAATGATGTCGTTAATGCAGTTACCGCGGGCCGACGTGTAACGACAAGCGGCGGGGGCGCGAATTTTCCTGCACGACGATGCAGGCGTCGCCTATAGCTGCGCGCTTTGCGAACTTTGCGTCGCGCATTCTTCGCGATATGCAAAGTTTCGCCCGGTCGCGCGTGGTAGCGGTAGTTTTGAACGCCCTAGGGGCAGCTTTCGGGAGAGGAAGAGAGATAGAATGTTGTTGCACTCCGCTCCGAGCTATGTCGTATTCGAGCGAAAGGATGTGCCGCGATGGATGGATGTGTCCCGCGCTACAGCTATAGAGTGAGAGTTTCGAGTGAAAAAAGCTCATTATTCGGGGCATTCGCATGGAAATGGAAGTTCTCGCAAAAGGCGAAAGTGTGTAGTTATACGAAAACGCGAAAACTACATTGTCGCCAAGGTGGAAGCTTACAAACTGAGTGTTATTCGAGTAAAACTTTTCTTAAGTTGAATGCACAGCGTTATGTCCAGATTGTTGCTTTCACTGAAAACGCTTACGCCCTTTCGAAGTTTGAGAGCATTTGTCCGAGTGATTGAGAGATTGGTGCGGAATCAAGCAAAATGGTATAATGTGCATGTGAAATCTACGGCGAACACGAAACTTATCGAGCTTTGCAGGATAAGGCAAGATTTATTTTGAGACACCTAAGAGACCACTTTCCTCAGTTCGTTAGACTTATAGATAAAGCAAGAAAACGAAACGTACTTATGTAATTTTATTATTGGACTAAATGAATATCAAATTTAAGTTTTATCAAATAAACGTACTACGGATATATCGATCCTCTTTGTTCTGCACTCGATCTATAAGTTTGATGTAGCCGAATAAATAGAAGATCAATTTCACTGTACATAAAAATGAATGAGTCAACTCGTGGCGTCGAGTCTAATCATCGCCCTGGCACCCGGATATCCAGACGATCAAAAACAAGAATAAAACTACTGACGCCTTCTCCTCCTATCGTGCCACTGTTTTTAATCTATCGCGTGAACATAGCATGTTTGATTAGTCAGCGTTAAAGTGATTAGTTGGCTCTCGTAAATTAGAGTTCTAGAGCTCGCAAGTTCTTGGTATTTTTATTACGGTAAGCCGTGAATCCCGTATTTCGCCGACCAATTTCCGCTCACACGCCTCGAGCATGGTTATATTGAGTACCCCCTATCATGGGGGACCAAACCTTCTAGATAGATTTGACTGAAATTGTATAGAAAATGGGTTTTAATAAAATAAAAAAATTAATAAATACAACAACTTGTTGATATGAAAGTTATTAGTATTTTACTAAAAGTTTGATAGTATTTTACGATATTGAAACACGATTCCGTTTTTTTTAGTTAAAGAATCTTTTCTTATAGTTCAGCTAAATTCATGACTCGGAGGTTTCGGTTAACTCTCTTACTAGTACACACGTCCAATGTGGATTTTGAACGCGAGAAGTAAAAAGTTTTAATTATCCACTTTGTTATGTTTTTGTTTAAAATTAGTGCGGGACTATTTTTGTGCCGCACATTAATATAAAAAAATGCCACCTGTCGAAGGTAAATTGAAAGTAAGGATCCGAGTTTGAAATTAAAAAAGTTTTCAAGCAAAAACATGCATCCCCGCAGGTACATGGAACGCGCACGCGACTGCATCTATATACACATATTCATGTGGCATTAAACGAGATCACGAGTATGCGAGCGACGTTGCTACGTATTGTAACGATGATAATCAAGTTAACATACTCTCTTTTTTGCATGTATATGAACCTCTATCTTCGTTTGGTCCCTCGTCCCTTTTCAGCTGGGTAGACTATTCCCTGAGCAGTCTGCCTTACACACCGACTGCCAATTTGTCTAGCAAATGAAAAATTGAGCTGCTGTACTTTCACGATTTAACAGCTAGCCGTATAAGTGAGCTGTGCGTACGGTGTGCAGAGTGTATATGAGGGTAAGCGAAAATAAGTATTGTACTGATCTTCGCAGTTAGCAAGTTTAGAAATATTAGTATAGGTTTATTTCGCAAATACCTAAGCATAATCTTACTTTTTGCAGTTCGGAAACATAAAGATTAATGTAACAGTAGAACAGCAAAGTTCTTCTGCAATCAATTATGATGGAAAAATGGTAAAAAAAACTTATTAAACTCGACTTTAATTGAAAGCTTCATTACTCATCTGCAGTGTCCCGAGAGAAGTGTTATACGAACAACTATAATGAAACGTAATGTATTGGCGAGTAATTAGTTCCCCGTATTTAGTAATTAGTTGTCAATAAAGTCTGTTTAGTGTGAGTTGATCAAATTACACTTACCACACGCATGAGCTTAATTGCAATATTTGAGAGCTCTCTTAATATAAAGTAGTGATAATCCACTAGTTTGTAGTGCGCAGTAGTACGCAGTATTGAATCTTCACTGTCTGAAATAGTGAAGAAGATCGATATCTATGATTCACCAATACATTTACGTTTGTTCTTGGCCAGCTGAAGAAAGTTCTGGTATACATGTACCTAAGTGTGCCTTAGCATTAATATTGGCTTTTTTTCTTTTCTTTCACATGAGCGTCATTTTTACGTTTTAACGTACAAGTGCTCAAATGGAAGGTCACTGAATGAGGAATAGAATAAAACTTCTTGAAATTCAGGGCCGCACCGTTAACAGAGTCAAAAAGAGAAATGAAGAATTTCGACTTAAAAGGCTCAAATACTTCCCTCCACGAAAGAAGTCGCTTTGCACAATTATTTTTAAACGTTCAAGGGCTCAAATGGTAGGTCACTGCATGAAGAACAAAATAAAACTTCTTGAAATTCAGGGCCGCACCCCTGACTATGCGTAAAAGCGAATTAATTGATCGAAATACTTGAATTAAGTTGTAAGATCCCCTACACTTTTCGGCACTTCCAAATAAGCTTGTTAATAAGAATCTAAGTAATAAAGACCACTCCAATACAGTTCCATGACTTTCGAAATGAAAAACTTTTTCAGAAGAAAAAAAAACGGAAAATGAATAGCAGCAAAAAAGTTTGCAAAGAGCATTTTAATTTAAAACGCACTGTACACGCATCGAAAGCTTTAATAAACTGAACGAATACCCAGAATCTCTACCCGAATATAAAATTTTTCGCCAACTCCGTGCTTCTTTCATCTTTTGCAATTATCACGAAAAACGTTGCAGCCCAAAAAAATTAATCCACCCCCAAGGTGAAACAAAAATCGACTTTCATACAGAAAATCCATACGGCACAGCAGCAGCTGTAGAGTAAGTACAAGGTGTGACGGCCCCAGCAAGTTGCCATCCGCTCGCGAGCTTTTTTATTTTTAGGTAAGTAACTTGGCACCGGCTCCGATACGGTGAAGCTCGTGCACCAGTCGCTCCGTCATTGTGAAGCTTCGCAGCTTATATATGTATACTACTGAAGTCTGTTACGTTGACTTCATAGGTCGATTCGCAGTGTTCAAGGCTTCGTTTTGTGTATAATTATTTGCTTTCGCGAATTGTAAATGGGCTATACCTTATTATTGAAGTGCAATCGTCGAGTTGGATAGAATAAAATCAAAGTTATATATATTTGCGAGAATTAGTTTGGAAAAGAAGTTTGGCCAAATCGTCTTACGAAGTCTTACCGCGCAAGTTATACTGGGCTAACTTCGAGCGAACTTGAATTATTCAGGCGAGACGATTAAAATAAAATGGAATTACTATTTCACTCTTCAAAATCAAGTGCTATTTGTCAATAAACTACGTAGTCCATATAAGTACACGAGAGCAATAAACTTCAGAAGGATCTTCCGTACCTACGCACTTCGTCTTCAAAAAGAGAGACAGAGACGTATGTTATAGATAAAGAGCGCAGCAGATAAACAAAAGCAAACGTCCGGCTGCAGGCCGCCGGACAGAGACGGCATGTGTGCGTACCGTACACCCACTCGCGGACGAGTAGAGAGAGCCGGCACTGCCGGCAGAGCGAGTGAGAGGCCTATATATATGTATATATAGTTGGAGAAGACGGGGCAGGTTGGTACACTTGGTGTGAAGATTTTTTTTTTTTTAAGAAAACGGTTTTTACGTAGAAGGATTTTAAAATGTTTCTGCTGTTGTGTTTTTGTTAAATTCAAATTTTGTTCCGGTAAACGTTCGAATTTCGGAATAACGGTCTCGATAAGATTTTACTTTTATAGCTTGAGCAGAAAAACGTTAGCATTGCGAATTTAGCTCTTGCGATGACTAACTCGCGAAACCTGTTCTTTTTTCATCAGCGTCCAGTCACCAGGTTTACCAACCACCTAAACAAACTTCAAACGAGCGATAAAAACAAACTTTCCGCGACCTTCCCGCACATTCGAATCTTTTCAAATCCAAATCCAGTCCTGCCAACCTCAAACGTTCGAAAACAAAAAAAAATTCAAAACTCTTCTTAATATTCTATATATCCCCCAAGTAGCCCCAGTCCTCCCCCCAGTCTTCGCGCACACTATATAGCATATCAGTATAGCTCACGAACGACGACGACAAAGCAGCAGCGCCTGCACACAGACTCCATCAGCAACAACTCCGTGCGCTGCGCCGGTGGCGCGCCGAGCGCCGGCTCGAAGAAAACACGCCGCCGCTGCGCGAGAGATAAGCCTCTCTCTCTCTCTCGTATGGAAAAAGACAGAACTACATATATATCCAGCTCTCTCTCCGGGAGGAAGAGTAGGGGGGGAGGTAGAGGGCGCCAGTGTCGCGTCGATAGAAAAAGGGCAAAACTCGCTGCTGCTGCTGCTGGCGAGGCGGGAGAAGGAGGAGGGGGAGGCGGTGGTAGCCGAGGAGAACCGAGACACGACGGCGGCTGCCGAAGCCGCGAGCTCAGCGGCGCGGCGACTTCGCAGCAGTGCCGCCGCTACTACGGTGCCGTGCTTAGGTTACCCGCGCCGCCGTGAGGCTAGTCTTTCGAGCTTCGCGTGTGTGTATATCATCTCGCGCGCACACCCCTCCAACTCGAAAATAGTGTGTGCTGATATATATATATATATAACTATCCTTATTATTATTATCATCTGTGTATTGTTATCCACCTTCTCTCTCTCTTTCTCCCTCTCTCTCTCCCTCTCTCTCTCTCTAACGCTCTGTCTATCTCTGTCTGTCTGTCCGTTGTTTACCCACTTGTTTATCACTACTGCACTCTCTCTCTCTCTCCTGGAAAATTCTCTCCGTCGTCTGCGTCCCGTGATTGTGGAAGTCGGCGGGATAGTTGTGGTGCTGCGCCGGTGTTGTTGTTGTTGATATTGTTGTTGTTACATCTCTCGAGTGTGGCGGAGGTACAGTCGAGTACACATATACATATACCTATATAGTATCCGGACGGAGGAGAGAGAGAAGCAGCAGCAGCAGCAGCTCTCGACGGTGTGCGGGTGTGGTGCTGCAGCGTCGACATGCAGCAGCTCTAATACTATAAGAGAGTGCGCGAGTGGGATCGGCCCGAGAGGATGACGAGGAGGCCGAGGTCGGCGCGGCGGAGCTGCTCCGCTTGCTGCTGAGCCGCTCGGGACAGTATATATACATATACATAAAATATACACAAGCTCTTCCTGAGAGCCTTCCTCAGAGAGGCTGCATCAGGAGGAGAACGAGAGTGTGAGAGAGAATGACGAGGATGACGCATCTCCTGCCTGGCTCATAGTGTAAACAGCAGCCAGCAGGGACTACTTTTGTGCAGTGGAGAGAAGAGAAGCAGTACTTAGTACGGTGTGAGAGAAGAGATAAGCCTGCTTGTGTGCGCTGGTGGTGACTCTTGCTTTATTCTTTCTTCGGACTAGAGAGCTAGCTAAAATGCAGGTGGCTACGCTGTTCAGGGAGAGTGCCAACCTGCTTGGCGCATCCAGCATGGACACTCCGCAGACCCATCATCAGATGCAGCAGCAGCAACAGCAGCAGCAGATGCAACAGCAGCAGTCCATCGACGCTCACTTCAGCCATCACATGCAGCATCATTATAAAATGTGAGTCTACATTGCATTGTGTATATAGACCCTGTGATGATGATGATGATTGTCCTTGTAGTAGATTAGGTTATAAACAATGTAAGGCTTGTGTGTTTACATCTCTTTACTTTGACCAGGATCATAGGGTACAGCTGACTCGCAGCTTGATTATGTTGGTGTGGATCGAGGAACTGAACTTTATATACGCATAATCTGCTTGTGTCGTACAAGTATGCAACAAAAACCTTGAGGAATTATAAAGTTTGACTGTATTCCAGATGAGAGTGCCCGGTACTGTTTACATTTCAAATCAATCAGCATTATTGACTTTCAACTCCAGAGAGACATTGACCTGAGCATGAAATATGATTATGCCATTTTCTTCAACAATTCAGCAATTGTTTTTCATTGCAAATTCAGTCTTGTGTACTCGCTTATCCTAGAGCCAACTTCCAATTCCACCAGTACAAACACACCTTTTTTCTTCAACTTTTATAAAAAATTCATGGGTATAACATAACTGTATACCTTCCACATGAATTTCCAAAGACCAGTACTCCTATATACACACCCACAAAAAAGCTCTGTCCAGTTCTACATTATCGCATAAATTTTTCAATAATAAAATACTCGCAAGAAGGGAACCTCGATTTCGCCGGTATAATACAATGAACACGTGAATCCGCGTAGGGAGCCGAATGTAAACACGTACACTATATGCATCATATTACTAGCGCTGCAGTCGTCGTCATTGCACGGGGGGTGGGAGAGTGAAAAACGCGGTGATAAAGCGAAAAATTACGTATATAGCCAGTGAAAAAATAGCGACGGCGGCAGAAAGAGATAAAAATATCGCGTCGCTGCGCCGAATTAATCGACTCGTGCAGGTGCGCGCATATGTATATGTATATAATACAGTTGAGCCCCGATTGCCCGTAACAAACTCGGCTCGTTAGGCGGGTCGCCCGCACATTACGAGCTTTTTTTTTGTCGGATTTAAAGCTTCTATGAGAGATGATTCTGTGCTTTTGCGTCAGTTGGATTGTGCGATTGAAAATTCGGTTTTGGACTTCGCGAATTCGAAAAATTTTACGAGAAGGGGATGTCTCTGGAAAATGCCCTTGTTTGGAGTTGCGTCTTGCATCAGGGTCAGCCAGTATATAGTTTAAGCGCGGAAATTCGGCGGTGCTCATAAAGTTCTTCTCGAGAGCCAAGGACGAGAGAACCCGTATATAACTTTTTCTGGGGAAATGTCGTGGTGGTGGAATTTCGTAGATTCGATTGTTATTGATTCGATTAGGAGAGGATATCGATCGTTGGAAATGTGAGAAGCTTCTATTAGCTACTACTGATAAGCGTGAATTATTTATTCGAATTACCCGCGCGTGTTCTTCGCTGATTCAATTTCCGTCAATTTTTCGCATTGCCGCTCACATATATATAGAATCTTATTTTCGACGTTGTACATAGTATAGCGATGATCTGCACAATTATAGATGCAAAAGAATTGTAAAAAATTATCGCATTGTTTGAAAAGCGAATTTTTTTGAAGAAAGCCGTGAACTTGAACAGCAGCTTATCGTAATTTATTGCGAGATAAAAAAAAATTGTATACTCGGTATTATGCGTCAATTACGCAACCGACATCAGTTGCGTTCGTACGAAAAGTTGCATCGCCTCTTTTTTTTTACTCTGTTATTGGTTATTTAATAATCGCTCGTTCTTTTGCTATTATGACGCAAAGACGAGCGTATAAAACAAGTTGATGAATGAAAATCGCGTTAGTACAGTTCGTTTAACCCGTTTCACAACCTGGACAGTGGAGATAGCTCAAAATAGTTTGAAAATTCGCATTCCAGCTATATGTATAGTTTAACAGTTTTAGGAGAATTTTCAAGATTACGTGTACCTTTGCAAACAGTCTACATAAGTAATTGTTTCCGTCGTTAAAATTATATACGTATCAATGAAAACACCGCCTGATAAAATTCCTTATCATCACAAAAGAAAAACGTGTTCTTCCCCCTCCAGTTTACCAAAACAATAATACATAAGCAGTCGACACTCGCAGCGTCGCGAAAGCAATTATCCCGCGTGCTCGTAGCGAAATTTAATAAACTCCCCGGAAAAAAGAAGTTCCCTATTCTCACTCTCGAGGATATAATCGGCCGTATAGCGCGAAGAAAAAAATAGGCTCGAGCACATCAACGACAATGGCCGAACAGCAGCTCCAGTAAAAAGAAGCTGGCGTGGAATCTCGGAGATTTCAGCCGTAGCGTTACATGGCCGCCGTTCTCTCTCTCTCTCTTGGCTGCTTTTTTTCGGCGCTGACCTCTTTCCTCGGGTTCGAGGCTCGGCCAATGCACATCTCTCCTGCCTCTCCTTTTTTTTCTGTCACTCTCTCGCGCGATTTTTTTTCTTCTTCTTTCGCTCCGACTCAACGGACGGGTTTAACACGCTGCGGCGAGAGAGACTTTCGGACCTGGGAGGAGTCGTATATTATGCTTTTCTTCGAGAGGCTGATACGCGGGAAGCATTTTGAGAGGGTTTTTGGGTGGAAAGTCTATGGATTTTGAGGGTGAATTTCTGGTTGTTAATTTTTGGTTCTTCCTATTGGTTATCGAACGAAAGGTCAAGGTGTATTACCAGCTGTAACCTCATCTCCTTTTGCTACGTTGGCAACACTGCAAAGTAGAGCCAGCCCCAAACTTTTTTATTTTCTCTATATATAATCGCCAGGATTTTCAGTCAAATCCAGCAAAAAAAGCTTTCAACTAAATCCCACTCATTTTCCAATCCTTTCTTCCCCGAAAATTTCCCAGAGTTCCCCACGGAAAGAGGAAAAAAAATTGTATCCCCAGACCTCGTAACGATCTCCTTGATCCTCACTCTCGCGCTCGCGCGCGATTTCTCCCAAAACTGCCTCGTTCAGCCTGAAAAGGTTCCAGCACAAGCCTCGGATGTCTCTCTCTCTTCTCTCTCTCGTACTCTCAGGGTCACACAGCACGTTCTCGGGAGCTTTCTCTTCTCTCGCGCTCACTCGCCGGACGACTCGTCGTTCTTTCGCGACTGGAGAAGGCCGCGAGAGAGCGGCTTTTCTATGCAGATTCGAGACGCGCGAGCGCGAGGAGAATGACTTGGTTACAGTCGAAGCGTGACGCTCTGATGCACCGGTTTTTTCGGTGCCATAGCCGATCGTTCTTTTTTTTTGCGTGGGAAGAACTAGGGTTCTTTTTTTTGAGGTTAGGTTTGTCACGTGCAACTTGTCTTTTGAGTTTAAAGTTGAGTCCACCTTCGTATATGCGCAACTTCGGTCAGTCGTAGCTTGGAAAGATTCACGTGAAAAAAAAGTCACGTGGCTGTTGTTTACAATTTCACACTTCGTAAAACTATATTTCCGAAAAAAAAGAGAGCGTCGCTTTACACACGATGAAAAAACAAACTCATTGATTGACGCTCGCGGCCGATCAAACGTCGATCAGCGGAATTCACTGTGCGAATTGTCGCACGATACAATAGCCGATGTAACGTGTGCGCGAAAACTCTCCCATCCCCCGCTATATGTGCATCGGCTCCGCTATGCAGTGCAACTGGCGTTTCTGGATGATTTAATGATGCGTTTCATGGACCGCGATCGCGCGTGTTTTTTTGTTTCAAGTCAATTTTTCTCGTTTTCGCTTTTCACACAGTGATTCCCGCATATATATACATACATCGTTAAGGAAGCGAACTTTGTCATCGATGCACTTCAAGCCACCGCAAATTACTTATCGCACCGTCGATTTTACGTAACCAGTATACACGAATATCTTATATACTTTTTTCTCGATGCTCGCACTATATGTGTATTTGTACGAGAAAGCGAAGGTCGGCATCATATACGCGTATAATACACAGGACGGGGGGAGCGAGATTCGTCTTATCTCGCCGGCAGCTTTGCGTCCTCGCGATAAAAGCCGAAAATACTGCCGGCCGCTCCTCTCTCTCTCCCCCCTTATGTACGTGTCAGCTTTTATCGGGACGGCTTCCACTACGCGACCTCCACTTTTTTTCTCGCTCGTCTCCTCTCTCTCTTTTTTTCCGGGGAGGCGTTGAGTTTTCGGGGAATAACTATCGCTGGATTGATACAGGACAAGAGAAATGAAGAGATGAGTTTGGCTGTCTTCTTCGTTAGTTTGCACATCGTCTTTTTAAAGATTGCTTAGATCGCATGACTACAAAATGGTTAATACCGAATCATCAATCTCGCGTTTATTTTCACATTCGTTTCCGAAAAACCACTCGATTTCAAAATCCGCGAAATACACACAAGCTTCTCGGAACTCGCGCGCTCCTATATAATAATAGCTCGCCAACGGCGGCGGCGCTACATTTTTAACCTCTCAAACAATGATCCAACTAAAAAAAAGAACAACAACGAATCGTCTGACGCCTCACAAATAAACGAGGCAAGACGTCGTCCGTCCATTTCTATTTTGCTTGCAGCAGCAGCAGCCACATATACTTTTCCTCATTTTCCCCCCGTCGGAACGCTCTCTCTCTCTCTCTCTCTGTTACACACCGTCACCGTAATCCTCCCTCGCCTCCTCCTCCTCCTCCTCCACCTCGTCTTCTTCTTCTTTTCTTTTTCTCCGACTGTCGCACACTCGTGGTCTCTTTCTTTCCTTCTTTCTATCCCCTCGTTGCTTCTCTTCTCTATACCTCCTCGTCTTTTTTCCAACCGCGTGTCTTCGTCTTGCACGCGCGTTGGGAACAATCGCACCGGAGACTCGAGTGTATAGTGTGCAGAGAAGGGGGAGGGTATATACTATATACACCGAGGAGCGTCGAGTCGAACAGATCGATGCGCGAATCGCACGCCGAGTGCGAATGCAGAAAAGAGAAACGAAGAGGGGAGAGAGACGAGGTGTATGGCTCTCTGCAGAAAATGTAGCTCTTTAAGGCGTTGACACGCGAGCCTGGTTGCTAGAGTTGTATAGGGTGGATAAGAACTGGGAACGGTGGACTGATTGGTCGACACGGGGTTTCACGGATTTCTATGGACTATTCTTTTTTTTCCTATAAGGTTACTTTTAACAACTTTTCGAGCTATAAAAAGCGTGAAGTGAAAAATAGTAATGTACGAGGTTCTGAAAATCAAGGAAGTTTCTTACAAGTAACCTCTTGGTAGCGGCTTGTAACACATGTTTGAAAACTTTTCTTCGAAGTATACACTACAGCAACGCACTCGGCTCTCTGTTTCGGACACTTTCAGCCCCCCAAGACTCTTGAAGGCAACAACTCGCAAGTTGCATCGATCGAACCCACACCGATAAATGTATATATACGGCAGGTGCGCGCACCTTAAGTTCACGCGTGTATACCCGCGCAAGCGTTTAAACAATCCGAGAGCGCGCAAGCGCAAATCTAGCGGAAGATGAGCAAATATTTGGGCTTCTATAATTCAGCGAGTGCACGGCCCGTTTGCGAAAGCGTTCGTGATTTGCGTGCTGATCTGTAGCTCTTCTTCGCGCGACGAAAGGAGCAGCACCTTCCTTTTTATGTAGATTCTACATAGGGACTTTTTTTTGTGTAGCAGGTTGATATAATGTGACGAAACGGTTTTTATTACGTGGATAAGGGAAAGCATTTGGCAACGTTGCTATCGGGTTACGACTGCAGTGTCGAGCGATCTATTTGCGATAATGTGTGCGTGTGTGTGATTAGAATTTTTCGTCCTAACGGAGCTTCTTTGGGCTTGTTGCCAACTTGAGAGGTAAAAATACCTAGATGAATAGACCTTTCGATGTCACTCCTCGGGGATTTAGAAGAAAAATGAACGTCTCGTTTGTGAAGTAAAGGTCAAATGAGAATTTACAATAGGTTTGTGTTCCTAAACGCAACAACTTATCTTCCACGATAACATCGTCTCCGCACATAATTTCCTCTCTAGCGAAATCACGTTCACGCAGTTCCTAAGACAAAGACGAAGAATAAGCCTCGATAAAGATCGCCTCACGCCAGACGTACAATTTTGCACGTACCCACGCGACTATCGGTATATACCCGCAGTGCGCTGCTGCGAAAAAATCGGCGCGCCTCGCGGTCTCGCATAATCGGCTCCTGATGCTTGCCGTCGCTCTCCTGGAGGAGAGTAGAGGTTACGGCCGACGCGCCGCGGAATAACAATTGGGAATTCTCTTCTTTCTTCTCTCTCTCTTTGCTACTCCCGCATTTTCGTTGCGAGTACTCCTACCGAATGTTTATCGTGCGCTCCGTCGCGGTATGAAAATTAATGACCGATTTCGCGATGTGACGCATAAAGTATATATAAATTAGGGATGGCGAACGAGAAAATTTAACGTCGTTGCCCTTTGCGATATCGTGTATAGTATATAGTGTGTGTGTGGCATCAATGTATTCAGTCCGTCGGTGATGAAGAAGAATTCTAAAGACCTTCGCATGCCGCGTGCCAAATTATAGCTTCTATACCTGCTCATCATGTACTTTCCATTCTCTTCTGCGTCTCTGTGTGTGTGTGTGTGTCTGAGAGTTACCTAATTAGCAAAAAGTTTTCCTTGAACACAGGCATTACGTCGCTACGCGCGGAGATGTATTTTGCGGAGAATCATCGTCATTTGCGCGGAAGAGGCGTCGTCCTATCCTTTATTCATTCCCTTGCTCTTCTTTGGGATCATATAAGGGTTCAATCCTAACCTCAAAAATATATCATGACTAGTCAACGATACTTCTTACCCACAATAATTAATGAAGCCTGTGCCAACACCTATACGATTCTGTCAACCTCCCAGGAGAGACATAAGACGACCAGCCCTTATACGTCACATCACGAAAAAAAGAAGAAAAAAAAGCTATGGCCACGTGGCCGGTTGATAAATCGCAAACGACGGGTCCAAGGGCTTATCGGGGCTGTCTCTCACTTATCGCTTCTCTCGCGCGATGACGATCAGCGGCATTAAAGAAGGGGAGAACATGACGCGTGCAACGGCGAGACGCTTACTTTATATACGCGGCGGCGGTTTTTATGATGAGTAGCTGCTGCGAAACCGGGCCCGATAATGGCTTATGATCTCGGGGCCGTTACGACGCCTCCTTCGCGTCATCTTCTTGTGGTCGGTGTATACTTTTTTTCTTCTTCTGCTGCTTCTTCTCTCCCGGGGGTGTTTATCTCGACGCTTTAGCCTCGTTTCACTGCAGTTTCCCTTTTTCTCTCTCTCGGTCTCTTGTCTTTTCACTTTTTATGAAGAGATATCTGATTATGTTGTTCGAAATTTGCAGTTTAATCTTCAAATTGCCTCGGTTCGCCGGAGCTTCTAATTTCAAATTTGGATTCTCAATTTTAAGGGTAAAATTCGAAGCGCGTATATCACATGCACGCGAAGGGAAATTACATTCGCCAGCCGCAAATTGGCTTCCGCGAGTTTTCGGTTCAGCGATTTGAAATTCGACGCGCGCCGAAAGTTTCGTTTCGTTCCGAAAAATTTTGGCAAAAGTATTTCTCATATCGCTGATGGATGAAAGTGCGGTGACGCTCGTCTATATTAACAAGTCTGGATATTGCAAACGCTTTATGCCGCTGCGGTTTTCTAGTTTACTTTAATACGCGTATGACAGTTTTTTCCAACCACCAGATAGAGTGTATATATTCAAGAAATACAGCAGGATGTCACATTTAAAAAACAAGATCAGATTCGTATCAACGTTACACCTAAAATACTACCTGCGAGTTCAATACACCCGACCCATCATAATCACACACAAGCATACATACATAAAAAGGGGTATACCTCAAGAGGCGTAACCGGCGTCACCTACCACTCACCGGTGTGTGTGTCTGTATGTGTACGGATTAATTCCAGCTTCTCCATTTCGATCCGCAAAAAAAGGGCCGGCCGAAAAGGGAGAAGAAGACGAGTGAGAACGAAAGGGTTCGAGCGGAAGTAATTGGCCGGCGCTGCAGCAAAAAACCAACCGCTTCGCATTACGATTTGTCGCGTGTGCACCTCTACTATATACATACACACACACATACACTCAAGAGAGATCGAGATCCGATTGAATTAACGACGCTAATAACAGGAGAGAGAAAGAGAGTCTCTCCTCTTTTTTGCACCTGCACCCCGAGTCTCTCTCTCTCTTTTGTATACGTGTATATATGTATATATAGATAAAAGAGAGCGGTGGCACGCGCCGATTCTTTATGAGGCCGTCTGGGAGAAGCGGGAATTTTTAAAGTTATGCGCCCCCCTTGTCGTCGAGGGGGTCGGAGAGTGGAGAAGCAAAAAACGATGCGCCGCGCGAGAATGATTCAATTACGGGGTGATGCCGCCTTGTGCCGGTATATATCGTCGATTACTCGCGACGCTTTTTTCCCTCCGCGAGCCGAGCGTGCTTCGACATCAGGATTGTTTTGTACGGCTGTTGCGGTGTCTTATTCGCTGTTTTCTTTTTCTCGGATACGTTTGATTTGTAAAGTTGGACTTTTTAAAAAAAAAGTTTTAAATGGGTGAGGCTTGAAGCAATTTTTTTTTGTTTGTCTTCGTGTTCGAGTGCGATGTAATATTATAGAGACATAAAGTTCTTCGAAGTAATTTAAGACAAATTATCCGGACGCTAAAATAAATATAGAAAAATTTTTCCACAGTCAATTACGAATGTTAGTTGAATACGATAGTTCAAGGATACACCATGAGTTTTAAAAATCGAAATTTAAACTGTAGTTTTTGAAAGATCGATAAAACTGCGCGCGACTATTATTGGAACAATTACTATAACAAGTCTCCAAGTACTTTTTCCGCTAAAAATATACCAAACACCAGATACAGGCACCTATATCCTTAGCAGCCTTTAAAATTCTTTTGTTACACCCGACTGCAACTGCGCAAAAAAAAAGAAAAAGTTGCATACAAAAACGAATAAAAAAGTAATAGCCCTCGCTAATTACAGCCACACGTATACAGTTTCAGCATGAACTGCCTCACACGATACATATACAGAATCAACAAGTCAAACTACCTATGCATTCGAAAAGACCAAAGTATATATGCCACATACACTACTCTCCTTAAAAGCCTTCCCTCCCAAATTACCACAGCAGCACACACAAACTGCACAGAGTTCGGCGCGCAAATTTTCGTGCTGCCCGTAACTATAATACACAACGCCACGCGTAAAAAAAAAGCAAAAAGGCAACACAGCAACAGCTTGTACAGTACACGCTTGTGCGCAACTTTTAACAGTCGCGTCGGAGCCTGCGTAAATCGCGGCGCGTCACATTTTTATTTTAGCCCGGAGCTAAACTGCCGAGCGAAAGGAACGAGACGACGTTAAAGAAGCAAGAGAGAGAGATAGATAGAGAGAGAGGTATATATACATACACGCGGCGGAGCAGCAACGGCGGAGAAAATAAGCCGCACGAAAACTAGATGGGACAAGGACATATAAAGGATTTACGGGCCGACGGGGAAACTCGCGCTGTATATGCTGCTGCTGCTGAGTTTCTGGATGTACGTGCTGGTATGACGGACTCTGCGTTGTTGTGCGCTGCGGGCTTTTGGTCTTTTGAACAAGTTTTTTGGAGGAACGGTCATGGCTTTTATTAGTTACTCGGATGCGCTGCGTTTGATTTGATTTTTTTTTAGAATTTGAATTTCGCGCTTAAACTTTCAACCTATATCGAGTAGCGTCATCTAAATCTTTCGGAAGCAGAATGTTTCAGGTAGTATTTTTACGTACTAAAACTCAACTAAATAATCTCTATACCGGTTCTTCTTACTATCGATTCAACGCGTCGCACCCAAAAAATCCAGTTTGTATCCTATACACACAGCTGACAACAAGTCACGCAGTCATATAACCGCACGCAACGTTGAAAAAATGTCACCGCCTCGCGAGAAATCTTTCCCGAGACGAAAAAAAAAACAATTGTATGGAGTAGTTATCCTCGACAAGAACAAGAACAAAAGACGCAACGAGGAATTTCGTGCGCGCATTCGAGGAGAGAAAAAAACTCTCGGAACAAGTAAAAGAGAGAGAGAGAGGTAGAAAGGTCGTCGAACGAGCTCCTCTTCGCCGCCGGTCCACTTGTCTTGGCGATTTCGTAACGCACTCGCGCGCGCGGCTGTTCCTCTCTCTCTCTATCTTATTCGTGAAGAAAGAGAGACTGCGTTTCTTACACTCCTTCTTTTTCCACACGCGTATTATACCCTCTTGCATACGTACTCTCCTTTTTTTTTGTTTTTCATTTTTGCAAGCACACGCCACCTATGTAGATTCTCGCGTTGTTGTTCTGCGAGGGAGTCCGAGAGCCGATGTAAATACGCTGCATTTTGCTTTTGTTCGTAAGACGCGCGAGACTATGTAGTAGAGGCTAAAAAAAGGTGTCCTCGAATACGCGGCGACAGCAGCTCCCTCTAGAACGCTAATTTTTTTTTATACAGCTGATAAATTCTTTTACAGATTCATGCGCGTTCTTTGATAAATAATGTATTACGTAAAGATTTCTTATATCTATATTCGTGGCAGTCTTAAGCACCTACTTTGTCATGTACTCAAAAATTCAAACGAAAAACAAAAAAATTGCGAGTGAAAGCATCCCACTTTTTTACGAACGCATCGCACGCACACGCAGAAACGGCATCAGAGCTCGCTCTCGAAAGAAGATCCGCTGGCTCTGGGCGAACGGGCCTGTGGAGGACGATAAAAATACGCCCGCGCCAGGAATAATCCCCAGGCTTAGCACGACATCGCGCGGGCGTAAGTATAGAGAAAGAGAGAGAGGGACGCCGAAACTCACGCGCGTCGACTCGGTTCGGTGCGTTATTCGCATGGCTCGTTTGCGGGGACGTCCCTGGGCTTGGCTTGACTATACATGTGTGTGTATGTGTGTGTGTCTGATGCGTGTGTCTAGTATAGTATGCGATGTATGGTATCGTTATATATGAAATTAACAGCTTCGGTTGTGACTACACTTTACGTGTTTTGTCTCAGTTGCGTAAGAAAGCAAGTCTATACAGCAGTGGTCAAACATTGAGGATTGACACTTCTGGATTTTAAATCCGAGGTTTCGTTTTATCGGCGTCAAATTTCGTTATCTCCAGTCGCATATTCCGATGCCTTACGCTCTTTATATTCCAGTGGTCTTTATCAGCTATTAATATATACGCAGTGTACAGCTCGTAAATGTATTGTATCTTCTTTATTTAATTTGTACATATGTCTAGACGGCTCTCTTCTACGGATACTTAAATGTGATAATCATATGTGTAGCGCGATTAGCTATATGTGTATTCAAGAAATATAGCGCAAGGGTTATTACGTGCTAGAGCAATTAGCACTGCTTTAGATTTTTATTGCTAGAATAAACTCGCCGGATTGATATTCAAATTAAGTTATTCTTATTTCCTGCTTATTACTATGTGACACTCGATGTAATAACACATGATTTTACGGGTTCCGATACAAGTAACGAACAATATCATCGACCTGCATGTAAAAAAGAAATACATCCAGGGCGTTTCGTCGCGGTACGAAGACCGTCCACAGCGCGCCTAGCAACACACATGACCGCAAGCCCTTATCAGCTCCAGCCTATCTCACCTCGGCTTCTATGCGTCTCTCTCTCTCTCTCTCTCTCTCTCTAAAACTCGCTCACGATTTCCTGCTGCATTATTTATACACGACGAATCCGCGAGCGAGACTTACGTGTTTTTTGGCCATATACTGCTCAAAGTCAAGAGCGTAAACAATGCAGCAGCGCCCTCTGTCACGCCCTCCTTCGTAGAGGGCGCGCGATTATTCAGCGCCGGAGAATGAATCATCACGACGATTATATTATTCTACGGCTGCGCCAGACCGATAAGAAGAATTCGCTCACTGTTTCTTGTGGTTAAATTCGTTTTTTTTCTCTGTTGTTTCGAGCCGAGAAGAGAGAGAGAGAGACCTTGACACGACTGTGCGCGTCGCCGCGTCTCCCGAGAGATAGGAGATAAGAGCTTCGGAAAATTGGGACGGCGTTGCTGTTTCTGACTGTCGCTTCCGATGTATGTAGTGATTACACAATGTTACATGTGTATGTGTTTGTGTGGAAAAATATTAAGTCTCGAGGGCGGAAAAATGTGGGCTTTACCTGGAAATCACGCGCGGATGAGAGTTCGTAACGACATTTCACTCGGTGGTTGCCTTCTTCTTCTGCGGATGATCGGCTGACCTTGAGACTCAGCTGCTGAATCAGCTGCTCTCTCCTGATGTTCGTCACTGGCTTAGAGGAATATGTTCTTTTTTTTACTTGATACATTTTTTTCCATTCGTCACGTTGTGAGAGCATCGTTGTAGGCGATAAATTTCGTGTCTGGGATTGGGGGGTAAATATAGCTTGGGATATGCGCGAAACGAGAGAAAACATCGGCATCAATTTAATTGAATTTATTTTTTGCTCTCGAAATCGAGCACGAAAAGTATATGTGCGAAGTTATGTCATACTTTGCAATGAAAAATAAAACTGAGTATCTGTAAATTATATGCTTATAGTTTCTTGTCGCTTTTCGCCAAAAAAGTAGTAAATTACACCTTAACCGCAGGAAGGTAGAAAATTATAGATACCGGTGCCTAATTCAATATAGCAACGCTATCAGAGAAACATAAATGATACAGTCTATCGAAATGTGCGTAACGATAATGACTCAGACATCTCATTACCTCGATAATGAATAATAAATCCAGCGTCTAATAAACAGAATTTACAGATCGAGTATATATAAGAGAGTATATAATAAAAAAATAAAAACTCGATAAACTCGAAATTTTCATTCAACTTTCGAGTACCCCATCGTCTCGTAAACTCAGAGAGATTATATCTCTCAGAGCATAATAATCAGCTTAATTATTATTGATTGATATTACGAGATATATAAATACTAATATTATCGTCTATTATATATGAATCTCGCGCTCGCGTATGGGTATCAATTTTACAAGCGATTAAATGGTTTTTCTATATGAATGATGCCCGATAGCTTCGAAAGCGCGACTTATTTTTAAACTGAAGCACGTGCTGCGCGGTTAATGGCTCGTAACCTATAAATTTTCCACTTCACATAATCGATACGCGGCGGCTCGCGAGAGCGCAAAAAATTTTAATATATTCCTTTTTGAAAACTCAATCGTCGTCGCGTGCGCTTCTTTTTTTTGCATCGCGGGCGTGTATTGAGCAGTTTTTGCGGCAGATATGCTATCCGTTGATTAATCTATCAATAATGGAGTCTTGACTATCAGGATGTGCATTCCTTATGCCGCGTACATTTGAATTTTGATTACTAAGTAAACTTAATTGCTCATCAATGTTAACCACGGCTATTTGCATTCGTAACTACGATTAGTTTTGTAAAAAAAAGAGTTGGATAAAAACACAGTTACAAATTAGTCGGAATTATGAGCGAGCGTCGATCGACATTTCTTTTTTGGCCCGCGACTGACCTGAAGAAATGATTTATCGATAGTACTCTAATTAACTGGAAATGGAACTGACAGTTACGAATGTTTCCTATTTGAATATTTACCGATCATTGGTAATTTCCCATTGTAAAAGAATTGCTTAAACCTTTGCTGCATATCGTTTGCTATTTATATTCATGCATCTAATCACGATTTTATTTTTTTTTCTGTTACAGGTAAGTTTCGGAACTGGTTGTTTTCCTTAATCAATCATGCTTGCGTAAGTTTTAACATCAAGTTTTTCTTTATATCGAATACAATAAGGGGTAAGCGCTTTTTTATTCCCGATTCTAAGCATTATTTCTACCAAAAAAGAAAACATCACCGCTAGGTGGCGCTAACCACAAAACTTCAAGCCCACATATATCCACTAACTCCAGCATCTCACAAAAGCGAATAATAGCAGCGCTGAAATTGGCCTGCACTCGGAATAAAAAAGTACCTCGTGTCCGACGGGCTCCGAGTTTCTATTGACTCGCGCGTATATAATACATATACGTGCAGCAGCTCGCCGCCGGCTGATGTCATGCGTTATTTCAAATAGCGGCGAAGTCTATACGTGTGTCGGACCATTATACGGGCAGGAGCCGCGACGACGGCCACGCACATGCATGCATAAGCGCGAATACGATCGACACACTCCGTCGCCGCCACCTTCGCTGTCTTTTCTGAAAGTCAAGCGGGATACGAGTGCCGGCAGCTGGCGAAATGTTGTGTGTGTGTGTGTGCGCGCGTTTTTTTTTCTTCTTCGTCTTTTTCTTTGTCCTCTGCTGCTGCTGTTGCTCTTGCAGTGTGACGCTGTTGTGGGAGAAATGCGTGTTATAGGACTGCGATATTCTGGAATGCGTGGAGGCTCGAACGAAAACGTTCGTTTTTTTTGGTCATTTGTGAAGATGGTAATTTAAAGCGGTCATCATGGACGTAAGTTTGATGAAAAGGTTCCTGAGTTCGAATCTCCAAATAGCTATTATCTGGCAATTCTTTTCTTTTCACGCATCTATTTAAACGAAAAAAGCTTTCCTATAGTGTATCAGGACTGGCTAATTGTCGAATTTCCGGAATCGTTTGCGAAATCCGTGCGATTTCCGACTATCTGATCGGATTCGGCAATGGCTATAAAAAAAAGCGAAACAATCCGGATTCCACGAATATTTTCATTGCCATTTGAAATTTATACGAGAAAATTCGGGAGCTAGAGTTTCGACAAGCTAAAACTTTTCTCCCGCGCGCATATTCGACATTTTCTCACATACTTTTTGAGCTTTTACATACTGCACATTCATCATGCAAATTGAATTATGAATTTCAATGAAAGTCGACACGAATATATTATGGCGATAAAAATCAATGTACAGTAATTCGCATAGATATTTTAATAATGTCGCATGAATCCGAAAATTACTAAGACGAAATGTTGCGAATCAGCAATCGAGAGCTGCACGTAACAATTAAATCGACTGCAGAACGAAGCATATGAACGTGTAATAAAACAAGACGTAATTCAATTAATCAAATATTTATCCATTTCAATCCCTGCAAAAGTGAGTTCTCTATTCAGCATAAAATGAATTTTTTACAAATAACATTCGCTATGAAAAAAGACTGTTGAGTTGTATTCAACTATTATATTTCTCAGTATACAAAGGTGCAATGCACGCTCGTAAAAAAGACCCTCGCGCATAACCGATTGAAAAAAGCCTCGCTTCTATCAATAATAAATTAAACTCACGAAGATGTGCGAGGTTACGTAAAGCACGTCGGCACCATACAGTCGCTATATGATATAATTTATAGAAAACCGCAGAGCTCGACGACGACGAGGGTAATTTGTACCTCGCGCGCGCGTTAACGAAGCTATAAACGCACCGATAGATTCGAGATGATAGCGAACCGTATTATTCATCGAATTATGTATGCGCGCACCACACACACGTGTGCGCAAGCGTCGGCGTAGATAAACGAGTAATTACGCTTGTCATCCCTTCTTCCTTTTCTATATACTCGAATGCTCGGATGCTTCTTTCGCGTCACTGGATCTTTGCGTGAAAATTTTAACGACTTTGATTGAGGAAGCTATTTATTTAGTGTCTTTGGAAGATTTCGTAACTGCAGATTAGGGTATATAGTCAAGGCTCTGTAGCAAAATTTTTTCCATTGTTGACAGCCCGTACTTTTCTCCACTCGGTTTGATTATGTATTAGTTTTGTTTGACATCTACATCTATGAGTAAATATGAGAGGCTTATGACGACTCTCAAGCATGGCCAATGTTTCTCGTACAAATATTAAAGTTTCAAGTTTCAAGATTACATGATTCAATCCAAACTCCAGATTTACGACGGTTATTTTCCAGTCTTTTGGTTTCCGGAATATTTCGTTGTATAAATCCAACTGATATAAATGACTTAACAATTTTCAAATTTCTTCATCTCCAAACAAAGTCCTCATCGCGACCTGCTCCAAGAGCCAGCATATAACAACAATATCCCCAACAGCAGCAACAACGAGAGCAGAGCCTTATCGTTCCACCCTGCTTCTCTCTTTTTTTTCTCTTCGTGTCCCGCACAGTCGGGTCCTGCTCTAGACCAACCGAGCTCGAAAAAAAAACCGACGCAAAAAAAAACGAACGAACAGCCAGGGGCTCCGCGACACGAGAGAGTATATAGTAGAAAAAAAAGTCGAGAGAGACCCAGCCGAGTATCTACACGTATAGCTACATACACAGCTATGTATTATACATACATATATACTCGAGCCAAGCGAGAGCGCACAGGTAAGGTGCAAGGAGAGTTTTACATAATCCGCCGCCGCCGCCGCCGCCATTATCACCGCGGCCTATCGCTCGGCTGCGCTTCGAGGCATTTAGAAAAGCGCTTTGCACGCGATGGCTCACGCGCGCGCGAGACTCTTATCGCTCGATACCATCTTCGTGTTCGCTCGTACCTCCCCCTTTACTCCGCGCGCGCGATATCTTTCTCTGTATGTGTGTGTGTATATATATATATATGTGTGTGTGCATTCTCACCGTAACACAACGGTAATGACGGGAATTAGCGGCTGTGGAACAGAGAGACGGCCGTGCGATTATTAGCGCTGTGTCGCGACGTTCCCTTTCTTTGCCATCGACGCTTTTCCATAATGCTTAGACGCTTGCGCAGTGCGTGGAGGACGCTAGATGGCGCGACCGTGCTAAGGGCTGATTTGGAATTGGGAAATGACAGTTTTTGGTTGTAGGTATAAGGACGTTTTCAGTCTGGAATGATGTGTTTTTTTGCTAGTTGCTGTTGGTAAACTTCGTATTTGGAAGTGTTGTTATTGATGATTCAGTCGTCGATTACATTTTTGAATATTATAGATTCATGAGAATCGAAGGATACGTATTTTTCATCAGTTTTATCACATATTGTTACAGGTCACTCCGCGTATCTTGTTAAAATAACACCTGACTCGTACAAACAAGAGTAGGCTAATATTTTTGTTGTTTGATTTGTTCAGGTGAGTAACATAAAAAAAGAGGAACGGCATGAGAGCATCGAGTCAACGTTCATTTTATCGTCAAATAAACACTATGTTGGTCACGAATACTTTGGAAAAGCTGTTTCTACGGTGCGGCTACTATTGCCAGTGCTTTTTCAAAATAAGAGTAATTGAAAATGTTCATTACACCTCGTATATCAATTGCTTCTTCATTGTTTTTCAACTATACGCGCCTTTATATTACTGTAAAATCTCGTTAAATACGAACAAAAATCCAGAAAATGTTCCTAATAAGTATTCAAAACAACACGACAGTCATGTCACGATATCGCTCCACCTTAACGTGCACTTGGATTCACACTTGAAAGTGTATATTTAAAAAATTCATTCTTACAAAACATATACCCAATTCAATTCTCCACATAAAGCAGTCAATCGCTCCCGCAAACCTGTCCCACAAAAAAGTTCGCAACCCAGACCTGATAAACTACGACCCGCCGCTAGAGTGCGCTGTCTCTCACTCCCGTCTGAAGATTTATACGCAGTAGTGCCACGTCGCCAGCAGTTCGACAGAATCACTATATAGGTATATGTATATGTACTGAACGAAAGAGTGAGATCTATCCACGACTCGACCCTTGCAGCAAATCCCCAAAGCGCGCAAGGCGACGAGACGCGAGACTTTGACCGAGTTTTGCAGCGGCGAGAGCTCGAGACTCTATCTCCGTCTCCCTCTCGAAGTAAAGTGGAGGGGAGCGAGAGAGAGAGAGAGAAGTACTGCCTGTGCACCCCGGACGACCTCGCGCAGCATAAACCCCCTCTATATATCTCGGCTTTGTTCTCTCTCGCGCTCGCTGCTGCTGCTGCTGCTGCCAGAGAAACTTCGTACACGCCGTATAGTCGTCGTACTCTACTGAACTAGTGAATGATTTTTCTTGGAAATTTATGCGCAGCCGGCGCGAAAAGTGAAAGGATTATTGTAAGAGCGTTAGGTCCATCCCTTTTTTTTTGTTGTTGAAGTCTGGAGATTATTTGTTTGTTTGCGAGGGTCGTTTTTTCCGTCGCTTGGTATTGCGTTCATTCGATGGTGGCGTATAGGTGTATGATCGGTGATTGAAAGGGATCGGGCTGTATCAGTATTATGGGTGAATATTTTGCTTTTTACTTTGGAATCATTGTATTGAGATATGGCTTGTTTTTACATTGATGCACCTCTACTCGATGAGGGTGATTAACTTATTATTATACAGCTTTGCATTATCATAATTGTTATACCAACGATACTTATCAGATTATCGATGTTTATAATATGAATTTTATAGTAGTTTACTACTCTAGTGGCTTAATAATTCAAGTGGATTACAGGCATTAATACTTAATGATATAAGCATATCAGTTAATAGATAACAATTTCGCTTTGAATAGTTACGATCAGTTTGTAGTAAAACGTCTGATATATGCACTTCACGTAACCACCACTTGATTCGATAAAAAATTCCGTCATATAAAATTGTAATCGCAAGGGTAGTCAAACATAATCTTTCATTTTTTTTATTAGCCCCTACATCTATTATACACTTGCAATATTGATTTCAATCAAGCTATTCCGCAAATATCATGTATTTTGTAAATAGTAGAATACCGTGTATATACCGGAACGAATTGCGCGCGATTTCAACGAATTTTCAATGTATATAACCAGTGCAGTGTATCCACTTTTCAACAGATTGAAAACTTTATTAAAAATTGGAACCTGGATACTGCAACTCTCTGTCTGTCGCGCGAGTTCACGTTGAAATTAAAAATTTGTGCGATTTCTTCATCCAAAAATAGTTTCTGTCGCAAAAATCCAGTCACGCTTCTCTCCTGAATTTTCGTTCTTCTTTTTTTTCGAAATTGAAAAGAAAATATAATACAGTAGTAATGTTTGGCTTCCAACCATTTTTTCACATATCCAAAAATACATTCATTAATATGAAAAGGGTTCGGAATAAATTCAAGGAGCGATGGACACTCAGTTTTTGCTCTCGAGTGTAGAACATATCCCGGCAACCACGTCAGCATCAGTCGTCGATTCCGTACACCCGCACAGAGTCGAAGTCCTCTCTACAGAGTCTCAGCTGCTTCGCCGTGAATTCCTCTCCTCCCCTGCAACGCACACACACACACGACTCTCGCTGTTTTCCCTGGGCCGTTAAACCTGTTCCTCTCCCCCATGCTCTCTCTCTCTCCTCCATTATTCCTCTCTCTCGGCCGTCTCGAGATCATCGTGCAGGTATACTACTATACTCCTCGCCAGGGGGAGTCAGAGAGAGAGGAGAGAGAAGAATCGAAAAAGCAGGCAGGAATGCGAGGGATTAGCTTGTTAACCAGCGACGCCGTGGAGTTTTATTACGATGACGTAATGACGTTTATATTTACCTTTTTCTCCCTCTCTCTCTCTCTCTTTGCCCAGACGCACCGTGTTTTCGTCTTCCCTTATGCTCAGCACTCTACGAAAGCGATCCGATTATCCGCTATATGCTCTCTCACATTATGCGTATACACATATACGAGTATTAGGATGCGTATGTATATCTATGTATATCACGCGAAGGGGACGAACTCTCCCTCACTTTTTTTAAGGACTCGAGTGAGAGGCAGGGAGTTTTTTATTCCGCCACAGCGAGTCAGTCAATGGGCGCAGCGGATTCAGGGGGCAACGCACTCGTTCTCGGGGGCTTTAGCCCGCGCTGGATTTGATTTTCAGCGGCCGAGGCGCGCTGCCGAGGCTCAAGTGGGAATGACAGGTGTCTTTGAAATGGAGATGTTGACTCGCGGATTTCTCTCTCATAACCCGTATGATGATGCCCTTTTCGAGCACGCGCTATACAGTTGATGCCTTTTTTTCATACACTGCAGTACAGACGAGAGGGCGTTAAACGCCTGGATTTTCTCACCTGACGCGCGCTGATTGTTTTGGGAGATGAAGATTAATCGCTCTCTGCAACCCTGTAGGCCGTATAGATACAGATGGCTTTATTTGACAGTGCATAGTTTAGATAAACTTGTTTTTTTTTCATATCAAGCGGCTACTGTTATACTTAAACATTTTTCATCTCTTAGTACGCAAAGACACCGCTGGGTGTCGCATAGTTAAAAATTAAATCATTGGTGCCAACCACAGAATCCTCTTCTATAGTGTCTACACATCGAGTTGTACAGTATAGTCCCAAACTATACACATCCCAGCCACATAGTAAGCCACGCTAACATAAGTTGGCCGAGGCAACGGCGGCGTGCCGCACACGCGCAAATAACACCGCGAGTGCGCAAATAAACGCCAACCGAACTGACGTTGCGTTAAGTTGGTCATTACACCTATATAGGCAGCCGCGCTATTGTCGGCGAGCGAGCCGCGCATAAAGGTGTGTGTATGTATACATGCGTAGATCCGCCTCCTTCCATACACTGTTCCCGATATGTTCTTTTTTCGGCGTGTCTAACGCTAATATTTAAACTGGTCTTTTTAGACGCTCGAAGCTGCAGCAGTTTACAATGGCGAGATTTTAGGTTAGGTTGCACAACGCCGTACAATGTGCTCTAGTTTCCGCGTTGTTTGAATAACGATCTGTTCTATTCTAGTCGAGATCTCGCGCATCCTAACCTCACTTTTCTTAACACGCGCAACACGGTATCTTCTGAAAAATTCGTGAGCGCATTCGTTTGATGCCGGACAAAGAGAGATCCTTTACTTCCGGTGCGATAAGTCGTCGGGAGGCTATGGAAATCCGTCGAGCGACGAAAATCAACAAACGCGCTTCCGCAGTTATGATTTCCTCTCTCTCGCGCTCTCTCCCTCTCTCTCTCTTTCGACGCGAAAATGCGCGCGAACGGACGCATTGTTTCGGTGGGGAGATTGTTGTATAGTAGAGGAGAAAAAAAATACACCAGAGCGCATCACTCCAAGCGGAAATTCTCTATAACGCGGAAGCTAGGTTATGTACGGGGTGCAGGAGGAGGATGCGCGACGAAAAAAGTCGGAAAAGGTGGGCGAATAAAAATATCCGATGCAGTGTCGCGGACGCTGATTGGAGGACGTGCGCATCCGACAAAAAACGTTGCACATTACAAGCCCGCTCTCGCGGGGATAAAAAACTCGGAAATTTTTGAGCAAAGGGGAGTTTTGCATTTCTACTCACAATGTTCAAATTTGAAACTGTCGTTGGTAACACGTAACCTAACCACCATTTTTCAGGTTGTCAAACGTAAAAAAAAAATTTCAAGTCAAAATTAAGACACAGGCACGATGCACAAGTGTCCACATTCCACGCAAAGTCACACGCTTGTTGCGGTATGTCAGGGCGAGCGAGACACAGTCGATCGCTCGCTTATATACTCTCTGCAACCGAGAGATGGATTCGAATCATAAAATTTGATTGGTCTACAGGAGGGGGACTCGCGCTCTCGTGTAGATATATACATGCAGACATCCGATGTATCGGATATCGCCCTCCCTCGCGACTATACACGCGTTTTCGAGCCGCCGAGAGAGCAAGAGAGAGAGAAACTATACCGCCGGCCAAGTGGAGAACGCGATCGCGCGCGTCCATTCATCCGCTCATTCATCTGTGGCAAATGTCTGTAGCGGCGGCGATGGTAGACGTTGCCTTTTTGCTGCGGCGGCTATACTCCCGCTTTTTAAACGCTTTACTGCTTATTGCCGTTATTGCAAGCGCGAGTAGCTTGCTATGGCCTTTAATACGAGAGAGAGAGAGAGTGGGATAGTATGTTCTTTTGGTCAAGCGCTTTTTACACGTTTCTGTGGCTGCTGATCCGGTTTCTCTGTTCTAGCGAAAAAGTGGCTGGTTTTTAGGTTAGAATTTTTATTTTTTCGTTAGGTTGGCAGTATACTGCTAGGTGTACTAGTATGTATAAGTGGATACACTTTTAATGAAACTTTCAATTGTTACCGTACTATTTTTCGAATGATTACATTAGCTGTCCCGTCCAATCGGCTGTGTTTACAAAATTGAAGCTCAGCTCGCGTTTTTCTCTATTGTCTTCATTATTCGTCAACCGAACCAGCAAATAAATGAAGACTCTAATTAAACTCAGTATACATTTGCCGCAGCGTATTGATCTCCTAAGTTTGTCTGTTTCCACGAATCACTCACCTGTAGATTATATAGCCAGAGTATTTATAATATGTACGCACAATTAATTTAGTGGCTTCAATTTCGCCGATTGATAGTCCTTTCGCTTAAACAAAGTAACGAACTAGTAAAGACCAAAACAAATGACTGTGTATAAACTGCCTGTCTGTCGGCCGTTTCAGTCGCTTGTGCAATCAAACATTGCAACCACTGCTTTTGAGATGAAAAAATATCCACATTATACCACGTCGGACTAGGCATTAAGCAGCAGCACTTGATTCGCGCGGCTTGAAATGCAGCTTCACTGCAATCGAGCCTCGTTATCGCACCTGAACCGTCAGCTGATAGGCTCTCGGCGAGAGCACAAGGGGCTTCCGCTTCAGACGAAAGCGTGTCTACTATACTCCTTCTTAGTCAGACTACTACTAGACATGGTCTCTCGTTCGTCTTTGATTCTGAGACGAGTATAGCCAAGACAGTCGAGAGTGTCAAAGGGCGAGTCTTGAATTCTTTATCCGAAATCAGCTGTTGTTGTATTAGGCAAATTCAGAGAAAAATAACAGTACACTCAACTAATCACGTATTTTCTCATTTTCTGTTACAGGTGAGTCCCTTACTCGAAAAATCATCTCATTACGTAAGTCACAATCTCGCCAAGCAATCAGGTATATATTATTCAAACACGTTCCAGAGTGTAGAAAAAAAGGGTATACACTCCTAGTTTAACAATCTAGATCCGAAAAATCTCAGCAGCGAGAGAACAAAGAAACGACGGGTCGCGCGAGAGAGAAAAAGAGATTATCAGTCGAGGTGGGGAGGATGACGGATTCACGAAAAGGATTAGACCGAAGCCAGACTGCCGATGACAAGTATTAGAAGTGTAAAAAGAGTCAGTCGCTCGGAGGGTTTCACAAGTGTGTGTATACGCCGTCGGGGCGCGGCTGATGCACTTTGAGTATACCAGACTCGGGATTTGTCCGTTACCAGTGAGATTTGCATCATCCGTGAAAGCCGAGCCGACGCGCAAATTGTCTTATACCTTCGAGATTCCGAGAGCTGGTGTCGATGAACCGACATTGTGTCGTGTGTGCTTAGATTAATTTTTAAAATTACTCTATACGCCAGACTATCCAAACAGTTCAGTCCATCGAAATTTCAAATTATATGCGATAGCCAACGTTATCTCGTCACAACTATATGAGTATCCAGAATAAAAAAAAACTCACGTCACATTCCATACACTCGTCACGGAAAGTTCGGTCCGCAACATATATTCGCCTTCAATGCCTTTATCGAGAGCCTTGTCTGGACTGCATCCGTCCGTGCGTATGTATCTGTTTGCAGTCACCGCTTTTCTATATGCATGTTTACCTCGACGTCGTTACAATAAAATATCCTATGATGTTTCGCCGCGATACATCTCAAAACAAAAAATTGAAAACTCTCGATAACGAGAGAGGATGTCACACTGACACCGATTACACTGTAAGCAAAACGTTTCGCGTCACGTTTTTCAAAGCTCCTCTGAGTAAGTGATACGAGAGATAACAGAGTTTATTCCTTACGCGTGTGTAGCTTTTCTAGAAAGTTGATGAATTTTTAAATTTCATTGGAAGAACGCGCGTCGTGTACGTGACTCGACTTTGCGCACTTGTTCTTACTTATGGTTTATCGCAAATCATGACTACTGCCGAGCAAGCATTCTTTTCAAAGCTAAATATTCCAAGATAATGCGGTTGTTTCTCTCTCTCTCTCTCTCTCTCTCTCTCTCTCTCTCTCTCTCTCTCTCTCTCTCTCCGAAGTGTATATATACCACTGACAAATCATTTTTCAGACATGACCACACACTGCACGTCACTGCAACTTGCACGCGTTGTATTTCTTTTCTCGTAAAGATCGAAACAAAAATTCTCGTATATATGAAGCTTACACCAGTGTGGCAGGTATATAAACTCGCAAAGAGCGTCGGGCCGCCTGTGAGAGAGATGATACGCCAGTAGCAGCAGTAGCGAGTTCTCGCACGCGTAATTCAGGACTGTATGACGCGTATTAGGTTACCCAGAGTGCTTTGCGCGTGCATCTCTCACTCTCTCTCTCTCTTTTTTCGTCTGTCGGTCTATATATCTCTTCTCTCTCTGTTCGCGAGAGGAATGATGATGCTCTCTCTCTCTCTCTCTGTATATTGGTTTCATTTAGTCTGCCGCACGATTTTTGGCCGCCGTTCTGCGGGGATTGAGGTATTTCGCGGGTCGAGCTGGAAACGATTGCGATCGCGTCGGGCTTTTATTTCAGAGGCTCGAGATTTTTTTGGACGATGGTTATTGGAATTTTTAGGATCTTATATTATAGTGTGGATCGCGATCAGAATAATAAAAAACGTTTTCATTGGGAAAGTGATATTATGTTATTTCTTTTCCACTGATGGAATCATACGAACGGAGTTAATCAAGAGCTTTTGTTGCTGCGGATTAATTGCTTTGCTTTTCATCTGCTACAACGTGTTCTGCAAAGCCATTAATTTGTTTCATTCTACTGCACTGAAGCCCTTTTCAATATTTTCCAGCAAATTAGCAGAATAGCAAAACGTAACCATCATCAAGCCCCCTCAAAGTACATAAAATACTGTAAAAGTCTCAAAAATCCTCACTATACCTGCAGCCCACAAAGCCGAAACATCAAAGATAAAAGGAAAGAATTACATGCATCGCATTCAAAAAGCTCTCATGACTATATGCTGCTATACGCGCACCGGTCAAAATTACAGCTATCCCGCGAAAATTTAGCAAAACCTTTCGATTTCCAACGCAGAGAGAGCCACAAAGCATCAGCGGAATTCTCGCGCACTCGAAACATTTTCGGAATTTCACGACCGTGTATATATGTACAGACAGTCCTCGATATACATAATATATATGCGCAACAGCACTTTGGCGCGCAGCGAGGAATTATCATCGCGTTATCGGTCCGCGCACAAACGGTTTTAAGAGCGACTGCCGATTTTGTTGCCGCAAGCGGCTTTTCGCGATTGCAATGGCTCGGAAAGCCTGTGTATGTATACCTGGATAATTTCGCGGCCAGCCACTCGAGCTTCACGCTCATGAGCGCAATTGCACCTATCCCTCGCGAGAGCTTTTTTTTCCAAGTTTTCATCGCTCTCGTGCCAGAGCTAAATGATTTGTAAATGCGATGCAGAGCAACGCTCGATGTGTATAGTCTGAATGATTTTCCGCTTGCATGGGTTTCAGTGAGCCACGAGCTTTCTTTTCACTCGTATCTTTTTATTTTCCACCATTTCGAGAGAAGCTCGTTCGCTGGATTAACCTCTATAATGAGACGAGATGTGTTTCACTTTTCGCGCGCGATGTTATTCATGTCGTAAATGACGCTGTCGGCTGAATGAGAGATGGGGATAATTTGGGTACAATTGCGCGGAAAATTCAAGCTTCTTTCCGAAAAAAATTATTCAAGTATATCATTTTCATAAAAGTACGTGAAGCTTCCGTACATAACCTCAAAATCGACTCATCCCCTCGATCTTCATATTTCCCACGTTAGCCACGTACAACCGATCGCAATAATAACAAGGCCGTGGTGTGTACACACGGCGTCAAATAAGCTCTCTCAGCGGGTATTAATTTCTTTTTTCGCGTAGTCCGGGTGACAGTGTGTATATAAGTATATATAGCGGGCTGCGGGAGCAGGGCAATCGCGCGCGAGGAGCGCTCGTCTTTTGTCTGCTCGATCTCGACTGTTGGCGAATATTCCGCGCGCGTGCGCTGCTTAGCATTCCCATCACGTAGCCCGAAGATCCAGGCGGGCCTTCGCCGCTCGGCAACCCTGTGTCTCTTGAGCTCGCGCTACTATACCTACTCGTCGTGTCGTCTTCTTTATTTTTTTCCTGCGCTCTGTCTTTATCGAAGCTTCCTCCCTCCCTCTCTCTCTCTCTAGTGTACTTTTTTGTTTATGCTCTCTTGTTTCTACTCGAGGTACTTTGCTTACGGGTATATTCCGCCCGAGACTTATGATCGAGAGGCGAACGAGTTACTTACTCTTGAGTAAAGCTGTTGCTAATTTTTGCCTTTACTTGTTTGAGGAGTATATAGCGGGATATTTATAATCACGCGCCACCTAGCGTTGAAATCGCGCACTGAAATCCATCATTCTACAACGTGTCACTTCTTAATGCCTCAGAATCGTACTAATGACCCTCGTTACCACCGAGAACGCCCTCGTCTTCCTCATCTCCCCAAAACAATCATCAAAATCGTTCTGTCTCTAATACCCTACCACCAACGGCATTTTCCCACCAACAGCAGCAGCAGCAGCAGCAATAGCCACTATCTAAAGCGAGCGCGCGGACAAAGGAGCGCACTCATTGATTACGCCAAGATGGCTTCATTACACTGATGACACTGAGGTGACAGAGAGATGGGCCATGCTCGTTCGCGCTGTAATGACTATATCCCCTGGTGTCCCCACAAAGCTCCTGCTGCTGCTGCTGCTGCTACATCGTTGTAAATTAATGTCGAACGGCTTTGTGCGTGATGGAATTGTTGGAGCTTCGAAGGAGAGAAGCTGCTGTACCACCGCGGTTATTACTGTGATGGTATATATTTTCTTGTGGAAAAACGAGTCGTGGTGCATTAAGTCTCTGCTTTCCACGCGGATTAACCGCGTGCGCGTTCACTCGGTATTGATATTGTTTAATAATATTTCACGCTACGTTTTCCATCAGCGTTCGGTTCTCGTGTGTTATTAATATTGTTATTATTGCCAATGTTGTTGTTATTATTATTATCATTATTGTGATTATTCTCGTGTTTATCGGAGACGCAGCGGAGAGAGAGAGAGAGAGAGAGAGAGAGAAAGCGTCGTAATGATGAAAGCTTCGCATCGCGTTTCGAGCTTTTTTATATGTATATATCTGCCGGGCTCAAAGCCAGTGAACATGATGCATATTTTATGCGGACACAGGACGTGTATAAAGTCAGTGAATGATGAAACATTGATGGGATTGGAGCTTTGGAAATTTGCGAGGATGACAAGAACAACGTGAAAACGAAATAAATATATATATAGCATGGAATGTAAAATTTTCACGCGTACAGATAATCCTTTAGTGGATTATTTATGGATTAAAGCGATATACGCCATCTAGCGGCCACTTTTTTCTCTCGCATACTAAAAGCGCAGCTAGCCCTATTTCAATACTCGCACTCATCCAGAAGGCCAGTAGCGAGGAAGTGCCTCTCTCCGCTCTCGTATATAATTCCTCTGCCGAAAACCAGTAATCACAAATCACCCTCTCTCGCTACTCTTCACCGTCCATACGCACATCCCAGATTTTCCGCGACTGCTGCGCGGGTCATTAAAAGCCCCGAAGCAGGCCAATCGTCCGCGGCGGCCGTTAAACGCGGCGACTTTTGCATAAGCGCGCCTGGAGGCTGCTCTTTCTCTCTGGAAAAAAAGAGCAACGCGCGGGCTGAATCTTGAGCGAGAGCGAGAGAGAGAGAGAGAGAGAGAGAAGGACGTAATGGGCGTCGGCGGCGAGGCTCGTAAAAAAACGTCCTGCGCGCGCAATAAAAATTTACGAGCCAAATAATAACCCGCAAGCGCGGTTCTTGCGGATATGGCCATGAAGAGAGAGAAAGAGAGACGAACAAAAGGGGGATGGAGAAGAGAAGCTCACGTGTGTTGCTGCTGCCGCGGCCGCCGCCGCCGCCGCCGTCGTCGTAACCCGTTTTCTCGCGAGCGATAGTAAACGCGGACTCCGGCTTGATTTTTCAGTACGTGGGTGCGGGGAGAAAAAAATATTAGCGGTGGATATTCTTTTCTCTTTTGGTTTCGAAGTATCGAGGAATTGGCAGTGCGGATATAGCTGTTTGTGGTGAGGGGGGTTTAGGCTAAGGTTTGGTTTTTTTTAAAGAAGTTCTGCAGAGGATGGATCATAGGATTGATGATTTCGATATTAGCAAATATGTCTTATACTTTCTAAAATAGTGAAAACTCCTTGTTTGGGTGTGCACATGCACTATTTCCAGTAGGACAAAGTACGCCGTAATATGTATTGCTCAAAATGGTGCAGATGAAGTGATTTTCATAGGAGAATCAGATAAAACATTATTTGTGAATTTTTTTTTCGACAATCATAAGTCCAAAATCTTGTTCATCGTTTTAACCTGTGAACGTTCACTTAAGAGGCAGTAGTTAGTTGATTTTCGAAATATTAGTTATGTAAAAGTCGAAAAAATATTAAACATCATAGTGGGTTTCAAAATCCGTCGGAATGAATTTACTTGAATAGTGAACATTATCACTGCACCGTAAAAGTGTATCTTCTTCTCACTATTTATGTATAATGACCGGTCACTACATAAATACATAAAATTTTAAATGACCATTTCAATTTTAAAGAGCAGGTTGGATGATTTAAGTAGCATGCATATTGTATAATTATATGCCGGTGTTTTGGGCATATTGAACTAATTAGATTATCTGACTACGTTGGCATTGATTATTGAAACTACAATTGCAATCATCATCCTACATTTTTCTCAAAAAACTAACCATGAAACGGCTACAAGTCATCGAACACACAGCACCCAAGCATCACTACTTCTCTTCAACATCCATCTCGAACTTCTCTCAGCCAACTTTTCTGAAAAAAGCCATCAGAGTAGGAACTTAGAGAGAAAAGCACGCGTATCCTCGTCGCACTAAGAACGTCTCCCGTACTCACAGGGGCGAGCCTCAATAGATTTTGACGTGTACAGCCCAGCTCCTCTCTCCCCGTAGTGCACACATACATACACATATCCTGTACATCTATTCAACTACATACATACACATACTCTCCCGCTTCTACTCCGTGCGAATAGTTGCTCAGAGCAGCAGCAGCAGCAGCGTTCGTTCGTTCCCTCCCTCGCTAGCCTCGTTCGCGCGGTTTTTCGTTATCGACATTTTCGCCAGGGGCCCGGCGCGCCAACGTATATAGGTACACTCACACACATATATTTATATGTATACATCTATATAGCGTTAGCTCACGTGCCAGAGAGAGAGAGAGAGAGAGAGAGAGAGAGAGAGAGAGAGAACCTCGCCCGCACCGGCCAGCGCTCTGTGTATGTGCGTGTGCACGCCAGCAGGAGTGAGCTCGTTCGCATTTATACAGCCGACGTGCTCATGCCAGAGCCAGCCGTGAGCTGGTAGAGAGAGAGAGAGAGAGAGAGAGAGAGAGAGAGAGAGAGAGAGAGAGAGAGAGAGAGAGAGTCGCGTGTGTATAAGAGTGAGCCCGGGCCTCGCTTCTTCTTTCTCGCCACTGCTGACGTTCAGCTGCTTTCACACTGTATTTAAAAGAGTTGCACAAGTTCTGGACAGTTTTTTTTTATTCTTCTAGAGAAGGATCGATGACATTGATTTTGAAATCTGGCTTTGCGGTCGGTTCTTTCGCCGAGAGCGATTACGCTTTTGCGGATATAGTTCGCCAACAACAACAACAACAAAGCGAATCAACTGTGAGATATGGAAACTTCGTATCCAGCGTAGTTGGAGATTTCTTTCTTTTTCCGAGTAAAAATCGTCAACGCGTCTCTAAACAACCTTCGCTGCGGGATTTGGGTTAAGCGAAGAGAGACTTATAGCGTCTCAACATAATCGACTCCGAAAATAGAATAGCCAAGCTCCTGGCTGTCACGGACAATGATTGACAGGCGAAATCTCTCACGTCACGCATCGGAATATCAGTCGCACACCTGGCGTAAAAGCCATTCCGTCGTCGCTGAATTTCGATCACCTGCGCCTCGCTTTTGCTATATATATGTATACATAGAACCTAGACTCTGATGGGTGAACACGCTGGTATTCGAAGAAGTTTGTATACGTCGCGAAGTTTTATTTTCTATATAGAGAACTGTGTATACCGAAGTCTCGTGTACTTTTCACCACTTTGAATTCTTCAAATGTTCGAAGTTATAAGAGTACCTGACAGCCGGAACAAATTTTGATTTGTTTTTATCGAGACGATACTAAAGTTCCAAAAGCTTTTACACGCAATTATTACAATCTAACTAATATTTCGAATTGTGTCTAAACAAAATAAAAATTTGTCTCTTCAATCTCCCTCTCCTCACCCTTTTAACTTTTAAGGGCTCGATCGAAAGATCTTGAACAAACCTACCATCCCAGTGGGAGGTTGAATGGGCGACGCACTCTTAAGTGTGTTTTTTAGTGCTTAATGCTGATTTTTATGAACTACCATTAACGTTTTTCGTTAAAAATGGAACTTTGAACCATTTGTTTTTAACTTTTAAGGCCTCGATTGAAAGATCTTGAGCACATCTACCACCTCAGTGGGAGGTTGAATGTGCGACGCACTCTTAAGACTGTTTTTTAGCGCTTAATGCTGATTTTGATCAACTACCCTTAACGTTTTTCATTAAAAATGGCACTTTGCACCATTCCATCTCCCTCTCCTCACCATAGATCACCGAAAAAAACTGTCTGGTCCGGTGTGAAGACCCCTTGAACCTCAACTCTCCTAGTGTATCTGTGTCTGTGTCTGTGTGTGTGTCAGGTTTGTAAAGCTTCGGTCGGTCGGTGCACGACTGTATGTGGGTGTACACACGGCAGCGTGGATCTTGGTGCGATATAGCAATGCTGGTGTGCGTGCGTGCGTGTGGAGTTTTCTGGAGGTTTCCCCTAGCAACGAGGCAGCAGCAGCAACGCCAGCAGCAGCAGCAGCACTAGAGCCATGCTTGCTTTCTCTGTCCCTCTCTTTCTGACTCTACGAGCAGCCAGGCTTAGGGAGAGATGCGAACCGCACGCGAAATTTATTTCTCCCGCAAATGCGCTACTGCTGCAGGTCTTCGATGCTTAGGGTCAACCTTACTTGGTATGCTATGGTTTTGCAGGCTTGGTGATCGACAGGACGCTGGTTTCGATGATGCAATTTTGCTGGTGGAATTGCGATGTTGGTCTTTGATTTGCTGAATGAATTGGTGTTGCTTTGATGAGCATTAGTTTACAAGTTTCAAAATCCCAATGTATAGCGTATTCTTTAATCATTACCTACTGGTTGATGTCTAAAACTCTTCAGAAAATTTGAAGAGTCACGTGACCGGTTACAATATTGTAGGCCGATTTATCAGTGTGCAAGTTAGTAGCAAAACTGTCTATAAGTAGAAAAATTTGAAGATCTTATAACACATTTTGACCTAAAAACTAGATCCATGTTTTATACGAGCAGAAATAAGAATGGCGAAGTTGTTTGTAAACAAGCGAAAAGTAAAAGAAAGGAATAAGCTTGACTTAATTAGTGACCATAAAAGGTCTAACCTATTTTCAAAATTTTGTCTTTCAAAACTACAGGAGACAACAAATTTTGCTGTTTGTACCATCAACTGCTATAATAAAAAAATTGAAATGATATACGAATATACAAAAAAATACATGGCCATCTTCTTCAAATACCCAAAAAAAATTTCTTCACCGCCGTAGCATCCATCCAGCCGAACAAAAGCCCCTGAACCTACAGCCGTAGCAGAGCAAGAGTCTACTCGCTGTTTCGGCTCAGCGTACGTTCGAAGCCGTCGCTGCGCGCGTCGAGCGCCCCTCGCTCCACCTCACCTCTCTCCTCTTCCTCTTCCACCTCCTCCTCCTCCCCCTCGTCCCTCTTCACCGCCCGCCGCCAGCGGCCCTATAGTCGTTTCCAGCAAGTACTTCCATGTACCAGCCATCTTCTACACGCTACCCCTATATATACCTCCTCGTATTTACCTCCCGGCGCACGTACACACGGACACCTATATATACGTGGCGAGAGAGAGAGAGAGAGAGAGAGAGAGAGAGAGAGAGAGAGAGAGAGAGAGAGAGAGAGCTGCGCTCGTGTGTGGGCGGCTCCGAGCGAACGTATATACGGGTACATAGGTCAGGACGGCGGCCTGCAGCGCGTAAAAAGCGTACGTAGGTACTGTACGCCACAGCGAGCCGGTCCTGCTGCTGCTGCTGCTTTCATGTACACGTCTCTGCGCCCGATGGTGTTGGTAAGAGTGGGTAGATGTGTATATATGTGTATATATATGTATATTGTATATATATATGAACGAGAGAGAGAGAGAGAGAGTAGGAGGGGGTGTAGAGCGATATAGGCGCTCACTACCCCACGTACAGGGTGTGCGAAAAGTAGTGAACGAAGAATTTTCTAGGCAGAGGATGGTTTTGCTTTGGGATGATCATGTGATGGTGAATGTATGTCAGTTGTTGCAGGTTCGATAGATATATCGATGCTGAATTTGAATTGAACATTCCAATTGATAACTATCAAGTCGTATGAGATTCCGAAAAAAATGTTACTTTCATTACGGTAGTCTATGTGAGAAATTTGACGGAAAGGATTCGAACTTATGTTCTACTATGGTTCAACTTGAATTAAAGCTTTGCTTTCAAGAATCTGACATTATTGACATATATTATTTAAATTAAAAAAATTCTAAAGGATTGAAATCAATAACTACTAGGATCGAAAGCCATTTTATTACTTCAAAAGTTTTCTTGCTGATGAAATCAATAAAATTAACAATAAAGGTGATCAGTTTCGTATTAGAGCCTTAAACGCGTGTTTCTAAATGTGTTCAAATAATTGCCACATCTCCAATCTCAAAAAATTGTAAAAAATCATTTTACACCTCAATCTCGACACAACCGATTACTCTCGTTAATTTTAATACTTTTCGACCACCCGGTAGACGCGCTGCACAGCCGTACAAGTGGTTATACACGTCGGTTCGTTGTATGGCCTGAAAATTATTCCGGGCATTTTTGAATTAGCGTTAGATTCGGAGCGATGAGAATACCGGGGAACGAGAGAAAGAGTCGGACAAAAATCGAGCTGGAGAAAGAGAAGGGGGTGGAAGAATGGCAAAAGGGTGGCAAACGAGCTGGAAGAGGCATTCGAGGAAGCTACCTTTTCACGGTGTAATTAGCGGCTCTGAATAGCTTCGGCAGAGATGCACACTTGGATTCGCTCTTCTCGCTTGCACCAGTGTATAAGCACATCCGTTGCGTAACGTGTGCATGTAGTTTTAGTGGTTTTTCGATTTTCAACGTAGTCCTGTCATTTTTCTTTTCAAAAGCTGAAGTGATGGAGCCTCGCAGAGCAACAGCGTTCAGTTTTATAAGTATTCAAGCTTGATTTATTTGTTCTTCGAGTATGCGTAAAACACCGCTAGAGGGCGCATAATGATCAGAGCAAACCTCTAATGCAACAATTTGAAACTGAATATTTCGTTATACTTACTTCAATGCATAAAACAATATCTCATTAAAGATGGAAGAAGGTGTATCTATCAATATACCGTAAAAGTAACATCTTCGAACGTCTCACTAAAGCTTACAGTAAGAGTAAGAGACCGCGAGGGCTCAATGAGTAGGATCGACCGATTCATTGACTGCGCGCCTCGCGGTAAGGTAAAGCTCACGGATTAAAGAGCCCCAGCTTATATTGATTAGTTCACGAGATATATACACTGGATAAGCAGAGCTTCTTCTTCGCTGCTTTGTATAGGGGTATTCGATCGCGAGAACCGCGACTTTGGACTGTATGCACTGCGCTTCTTTGGTTGTGGCTCTAGTCTGAAACTATAGGCGGATCAGGAGGGATGTAGGGATGTATAGCCAATGAACTTTCTGTGTCTTGTTAGAAGAGTGTCGCTGTAATGTCAACGATGTGTTTTGTAGCTGATGGTATATAATATAATAACCATGAAGCTGTAGTTATACTGTGCGTTCGAAGAACTGGATGTATTTTTAATTACGGTTTGAGGAAAAGATCAAGTTTCCCTACATCATAACCATGTTGTATGCAGAGTAGGCGGATCCATTTTTTGCCTTTAATGCTAAGGTAGTGGTTGTCTTGTAGATTGTTTGATTAACACTTGGAATTATACACTTTTGCATAGCAAAACGTAATATTAGATTCTCTTTAAACCATTCTTCCATTCGAAATGTCGCAGCTCGCGTAAATTTTTATAAATCAATTTCAACGAGAACTACCCGCTAATGCGAATCCATTAACGAGCTTCAGTTTATAGCGTTTTTTGACACTCACACAGCCAGACACGAATGTAAGCCAGAGCAGTATCACGCGACATCGTAAGGAAGCTTCAACGGCGACATCGCGTGTATTATTATCGTTTAATTTCATATATCGGCCGCCAGGAGGCAGAGACACACACACACATGCACGAAGGGAGACGACGGGAAAAATTACACGTGATTTCTTTCACTGACATCTTAATGGCGCGTCGTCTTGCGCAACGCTTCATTCATCATATTTGCATCGTTTTTTTCCTTTTCTCGTTTCTCCTCCGAGACGCGGCCGACAGTTTCCGTTCGTTCGTTCTGACGACAAACGTATTGTTGGGATATTATGCAAGAAGAAGAAGAAGAAGGTTGGTGCACAGTCTGACGGGTTTTTTTTTCTTCGACTTCTTCTGTGAAGACAGATGCTCAACTCTATGAAGCTAAGGGGTTGCTTTGACGCTCGTGTTTTGTATTTAATTGCGATGGATCGTGTGAATTGGATATAAAAAAGAAAAAAATTTCATTTTTTGTGTAAAAAGTCGTATGTTCCTCAAATGGAATGGGCTAAGCAATCAACCGTATTTTAAATAAAGCTGAAGTACGTTTACAAATATTTCAGAAAAATGTCATCTTAGTTTAAAATCTTTTTTTGCTGCGTTCTGGGAAAATTTAATCAATAGATTCAATTGAAATTTACAAAAAATCAATGTTTCCAACCCCAGCTGTAGAATTATTAGATTTTTTTTCAAAAACCTGCCGCGTTCGTACAATTTTTCGGTGTTCATGTAACTAAATCTATTTATACCGACTAGTTTTCCTGCGTCCTACGATACTTCCTTTCTATTTAAAAAAATGCTTTCATGCTCTTTACGTTCGGAAGTTATACGATTTTGACAGAAAAAAAAGAAAACTGTGTGCAGAGGTTAGGGTAGAGGGCGCTAGTGGGAAAGATGCTTTAAAATTCGTTGTACATTCGAACCGTTCATATACTCAGCGTAAGATTACATTTTAAATCTTGCAAAGCTGGAAAAAGACAGATTTAAACATTTAATGTAGGGTTATGTATTCGAAACGTATGAACCAACCAACTTCTTCATTCCTCACAAGATTCTAAACCATCATACCTATCCAATCTCCAACAACTGTACCAAATCCAAAAAAAAAAAAAAAATTGCC
>UCOJ01001055.1:0-45863 GCA_900474305.1 Cecidostiba fungosa | reverse complement strand
TCGGTTGCGTGCTTTCGTTCGAGCGAGTTCATTCTTCTAAGGCGAAAGACTTCGTCGAGTAATTTAATTTTTGTATAATACCTAACTTGAGAGTCAAGAACAGAATATCTCCACCGTAAAAGTCGTCATACCGGCCTAATTTATAAACTATTAAGACGGTTATTTTTCTGCTACCTGGCTTGGCTCTGAAAAACGAGTTTTGCTGCTGTTATTTAGCGTTATTTTGTGATTTCTGTTGCTGTTTTCGTTCTTCATTATTCACTATTACATTCCCATTTGATTTATTCGCTATATATTGTAATTCTCAACAAGTTACATTTTTTTTTATAAACGATGGCATTTATATTTACCTGAATTGAATTCACAAATATTTTGTAATCGTATTAAACTCGATGATGAAATATTGAAAGTCTTCGATGGCAATATGTGAAATAAACTAAAATTCAACTGAACGTTGGCGCTTTAATCATTAATTAAATAAATAAAAAATGATTCAAAAGCTGGAAAGGATTATTGATGTATGTACATAATAAATATACAGTAATTTAAAAGCTTGCTGTATCAAATTTTCGGAAAAAGAGAAGAGTATCACAGAAACATACGTGCAACCGCACGTGCAAGTTCCTACTCACGTTACAATTCTCTCGTATAGTGTTTTTGTCGCGCACACTTTGTTTCCGCGTGTACACATCCGCTCTTACGTCGTATTTCCGCTTTCTGTCTCTCTTTCTCGCCGCTAGCTCGACCTTCACTAATTGTTTTAATGACTCGGCACCGCCCGTCAGCTCCTTGGGAAATTCTCTCGGCACAGTTTTCCGCTCTTCCGGCTGTCAACCCCTTGGCTTTGCAGCGAAGCGGAGTCGCCTTTGTTCGACGTCGCCAACGACGAGGCTCCTAGCAGAGAACGGAGCCTCGCGGCATCGACCTGTTCTCCTTTTTTCACCTTGTTATATGCGTGTGCCTGTACGTAAAGCGTTGAAGCTGTTTTGGTGGGCGTTTTGTTTGTAGGGCTTCTTGATTCTCTGAAAGAGCATTTTAAATTTGAGCGCCAAAGTCCATTAGCCAGGAGCTGAGTTTTAGAGACTTTGTGCTGTATGGAAATTTGTTATGAAAAAATTGTAAGGATTTTGAGGCAAAAAGTATTTCAATCTTTACCGAGAGATGTATCTCAGAAATATCTCGGCAGTTCAGCCGAACAAAGGAAAAATTCTCGCGAAGCGCCTCTCAATCCTCGTCTTTCGGCGGCCCCAGCGCGAGCATACCAGTCTCGAGCATTATAGTGTGTGTGTGTGTGTGTATATAGCTGCCCACAGTAGGAAAGCGAACTATGGAGCCGAAAACGTTTCTCTCTGTGGTCGCGCTCACGGGGATTCCCGGAGGTTTTCTTGCCGCGAAGACAGACTCGGCGGTCGATTCGAGTGCGACGGCCCGGAAGGAAGCTCCTCTCGTCGGGGCGAAGAAACAAAACGTCTCCTCTCGTTTGGGACGCCGACGATTGTCCGCTCGGCCGAGCAGCGAGCCAGACACGCGCAAGCGCAAAAGCTTTGCACGCCCGGCTGATTATATGCGTGCGCGTCTGCTGTGTCCTGATCCTCGGCGGCCGCCAAAGCTTTTTCTCTCGCGTCGCTGAGCTTCTTTGTGCCCGCGACGCGAGTTTTTCTCTGGCGAATGATGCAGCCTACACTGCTTCGATCCGTGTCTCGTTCATCTGTAGGGGGAAGGTTTAGGCTATAGTGTATATACAGCTATTGTGCGCCCCCGTGCATGCGGCGAGCTCACGGTTAATTATGCAATTTTCGGCGAGGAGATTGTTTTCGGGGCTTTCCTCGTTAAGGTGAGCCGCCGCTGCCGACGGTATCGAGTTGCTCCTTTTGTATGTGCGATGGACCCGGGCCGGAACGTCTGAAAGGCACTACTGTGTATACTGTGTGCGTCTCGTTTTCCTTATTCTTTTCGCTTTCAATGGAAACAAAAATGTTTGCTTCTTGTTTTGATGGGACGCTTTTCCCTCCTGAGAAAAGAAGAATTTTTATATTGCTGAAAGACCAGTCTGAGTTACCAGGCTTTCAATGAAATCAGCATGTCATAAACTATTGTGTTGCCGAAAGTTCTTTAAAAATCTTCCGCCTCGACGATGCTTATTTTTGTTTTTATACACCGTATAATGGCATCTCTGCATTATTTTTGCAGCACAAAGAAGAACAACAAATAACGAAATTATATTGTTTTACACTGCTTTGTCAGTTGTTTCTGCTCTATTTAGCCGTCAGATACGATACTTTTATTTTTCGTAAGATATAACTTCTATATTATGATAAAAACTCCTTTACACGATTTCTGACTGCATTATGAAATCGTAAACGTAATCGTAAAATTATCGCCCCCTATCAATCGTACAGAACCCAAGCGTCGTCGTAAAAGAAAAAAAAGATAATAGGCCTGCCTACAGTTTCATCGCTCGCAAACTGCTGGCCTTAAGCTCGATCCCCGGCTACATCGACGTCGAGCCTACACCGCCAGTAGACTCAAACCCCCGAAATCGTCATTTGCGGAGCTTTGCTTCGGTCCAGTCCCAGAAGTGCTTCGCCTCGACAAAGAGAAAACCGGGATATCGCAGTGGCCAAAACACGAGCTCGGGGAAGAAGAATATACGCGAGCGTTAGCTCATTTTCCGTCTCCTCCTTCTCCGCGAGTATATTATATGGTCTCGGGGCTCTATTTCCCGTCGGAGAGCCGCTTCAAGACTCTTGCGGGGGATTTGGCTCTCGATGAGACGGTCAGTAATAATTCAGTGCGCCAGTGGAGCAGGGTATCACTGTATTGCCAAATCCGTATAGTATGCGGATAAATGCCTCGTCTTATTCTTCTCGAGACTCCTTTTTCGCGATGGTTCGTAGCGCGAGAGCTGAGCTATAGTAGTGTATCATTTCGAGAGTTACAATTTTTCAACGCTGCTGATAATAAATTCTAAAGCTAATTTATTAAATTTCGAGATTTCACTCTGTGATACATTATTCATTAATTCTCGCGGCGACGGAGTAGGCAAAAGAAATAATAATAAATAAAAGAAATACTCTCACCTCTCTCGCGCGCAATATAATACATTTATTACATAGCCGCTGCGCAACCTCATATAAAAATCCTCAAAATTTCCAGCTCGCCACGAGAAGCGCGCTGCTCGCGATACGAAATTACAGAATTTCTCAGTTACGCCCCGGAGGCACAGTTATACACATCTGGGCGTATAAAAGGTGCGGAGGCGCGCGCGGAAGCCTTTGGGCCAAGGGTATAAGCATACCGGGGCTTTCCTCTCGGCGCATAATCTGCCGAGAGAGCGAGCGCGCGCACGCGGTTTTTCCACCTGGCGGGTGGAGGCGCATTCTCCGCGGCGTTCTTTTATCCCCCCCTTTTTTTCTCAGAGTAATACCCGGCAGCGGCAGCTTCCTACCGCAAATAACGAGCTGGCTGCCGCGGGGATCATTTTCCAAGATTCTCGTTGAGATTTTCGCCGCGCGAGTGCGGAGCAGCTGGCCGGGAGAGAGATTTGGTTATTACTTTCTGGCCACGAGGTGTTGAAGCACTTTTTTATTGTTTATTTCATATCCTAGCAAGTATCGCCGTAGTATTCTTGTTGGCTGAGTGAAACGCGGGCTATTTATTGGAATATTGAATTAATATACTTTTAATTAAGTAAAATTTTCGATGAATTTAATTATGAGTTCGGTATATTCCGTGAACCGGTTTTTCCTATTATATATATTATTGACATATCGGGTTATTGGGTTCTCGAGTGAATGTAATTTTACTTTTGCTGCATGAATGTCTGCGATATTCTGATTATTAATTGTGACTTTTCAAGAATAACTGTTTTGATTAATTAAAACGGATGCAATTTAATAAGTGATTAACATAAAAACCCTGATGGTTAGTATATTCACATGAAAGTAAAACGAGCTTAGAATTTATACTTCAGTATTCCCGTCGTCTGATCTTATTAATTTGTACTACATATTAATTTATAGCTGACCTACATAGATAAGCATTGAGACAAAAACTACTAGACTTAACATCTATAACTTAAATGAGCGCAGAAATCAATCGAGAAAAGCTACTCCCCGGAGACCAAGAAGCCCTGCTTGCTGCACAGTAGCAGAAGTCCAAGGCACATACAATCTACTACTACTCACGCGCGCGCGAGAGAGAGAGAAAGTGATTTATCTGCTCGTCTCTGCGCGAAATTTTTCTCTCTCACTCTCTGTACGCTACTGCCCGCGAGGAAGCTCGCCTCACCGGATTAGAGCCGCTGTCTCGGATGTCGAAGCTAAGCCCCGCTCATGATATGGGATTATGCCCGCCTGAAATATCGCGCAGCAAGCCGCCGAGCAATCGAGGCGTGAGATGACTGGGATGCAACCGAGCGTCTTCTGCTTTGCGGCCAAAAAATTCGGGTTCTTCTCGCTTGCTTTATTTTCGGCTTTTATTCGGCAAGATACACCGCGCGCGGGATTCGGTTATTTTAGTGCGGCTTGGGAGATTAGTTGGAGATTTTCGGATGTTTTTTTTTTATTTTCAGTTTTGAAAATCTGGATCAGGATCGCATATACGTTTCTCGTGATATTTTCGTTTAGCGTGTTGTTATTAAATAAGATTTCGAGAAGGGGATGACGTGCGACGCGAGAGCTTCTTATGTTACGATACATTTCGATCAGATCGGGTAAAAGGGATATAGATATTGCATTTTTGGAGCTTGCTTGTATATATATGCAAATGTCTGTCACTGCTTTTTGATACTTTTGGGGATATTTCAGTACCGCGCGCGCTGCGGTATTCACAAATAGATCGTACGCGAGAGATAGAACGTTGCGTGGAGAAATATGTTGGCCGTTATTTATTACTGTGGGACTAGAATATTTCACCAGATTAAGAGAAGATAAGAAATTAAACGGGCAGTGTGTCTGTGTGTGTGTGTGTGTGTCTGCCAAAAATATACTCTCTCACTCACGTATCTGGAGGCACCGTAAATTTCTTTTTTATCATTCGCCCGCGGATTAAATTGTCATACTTAACATCTCAATTTTCAGTATGCAATATTTATGTTTTGTCTTTCCGCGTAAATTCTGCACCGGATTAGATCAAAATGCGAGTATAGCGCTACAAGAGCTTATACAAGCATTTTTACGCAAACAAAACATTCGTCATGTATATAATACACATTTTTATCCGCGCGGGTTCAAGCGATAAATCTTTTTCAAATTTCAAACTCGCATTGTGTGCAGTGCATCATCGAGCAGAATACTTTATCATATACACGCTATAATGAGCGTATATTCAAATATCTTCTAATTGGCTGTTTCTAATCAGCCCCGAATTAATCAGAACGCTGTATGGCGGCCATTGAATTTACGCTTCAGCAGTTTCGCTTTGATCATTCCCACAGCCGCGAAATTTAATGACTAATTATTATGTAGCAGAGGCTCTGCTCGCAATTTTTCGACTCCTATAATACTCCCCGAGAATCGACGAGACGAAAATGTCGCGCGGCGGTATAATGAAAGACGCGTCCCGTCGCTGCAGGCTATATAAGACATTCGAAACAGAGTCTAATCACGAGCGAACTAAAGACTCTCTCGCGGGCGTCTCCTTATCCTCGGGGCTAAAACCCGAGAGCCAAAGGGTTCCCCACTTGGGGGGAAGCGAACTTCAAGGTCTGGCCGAGAGGATATATACACACGGAGCGTCATTTCGAAACCGATCCTCCAAAGGAATTAGACATCCGTGCGTGCTGGTCGACCCCAATCCGGCCTCCCGAGTCCAACAAAGAAAAGTAATCCGCACACGCGATTTCGGCTAAGCGCTCGGCCTGCTGAAAGAAGCGCATTACCGGCTGAACAATGACGGTAATGAAGTTACATATTACGGACTTTAGTCTTTCAGACAAATTAGGGAACGATGATTCGCAAGTTTATTATGATATACCATATCGCTCTATTTACACACGATACAATGCGATAGCTAAATCATATTTTCCATTTTCTGTTTCAGGTGAGTTCCAGAGAATCCGTTGCTTTACTTTCGCTACGATACAGTAAGTCACATTTAAATAAACCATATAACCAGAAAGTGTGTGCATAAAGCACATCCGGGAGGCGATAACCTGCACATTAACTATACACTCGTGAGCGAAAAGCAAAAGCAGACACAAAATATCCCGCGCAACTTGCAAGCTCATCCATACTTTCCGGCCATTAAAAGCGGTCCGTTCACCTTTCCACTCTACTCTCTCCTCTCTCTCTCTGTTTATATGTACACACAGCAAGCCGCCAGCGGCGTAATTAAATTTCCCGCGCATGATCGATGGGAATGGCATCAACAACTCTCGCACCCACACATCCGTATCAGTAGCTCTCGAGTACAGAGTCTATATACAGTAAAGGCGCGGGAGTAGCATTTAAAGTAGTCCCTCTCGGATGCCGATAACACACGTATAGCGCACCGGCTTATCGGGCCATCGACTACAAATTCGCGTGTTTTCTCCCCTGACGTCCCTATGCTCGCGTGCATATACATATATATATTCTCGTCGCTCGATCGCGCGTACATGTATATATATAACTAAAGTAGTACTGCGCGCGAGATCGATCTGTCAAAAACGAGCGCAGACCAGCCGCAATTAAATTATCAAGGGAAACAGCGAAATTCCCTTATCGGCTTGGTGAGATCGATCAATTATCCACGGAGGCGGGAGTAAGGGATCCGAGAATTCAACAGACGCTTGCATACATCCGCGAGAGCCGGTATATATAGTGTATCGGGTTTCCCTATCTGCGACCAAGACGTCGGCGGAGTCTGTGCGGCATCGAGATTAAATATCTATATATACATCGCCGCTCCGCCGTCGCGATGTGTATAGACTCCCGGTTTGTCGGAATTTATCCGGCTTTTGAGGTATTTTGACACAATTATAGATAAGCATCGAGGGTGAGAGGGAGAGACTCGGGATGGAGATGAATGAGACTGCGTTTGGAAAACTTGCTGAGTTGTGATTTGCAGTGTCAGCGCGCGCAAGTGCGTATCGCTATATCGAATCGACGCTGTACGCGATGTCCCATCAGGCAAATAAACCAAATTTTTCCATGGAATTTTACGCGACGGGCAGATGCCAGATTAGACCCGGCGATATAGTCAAACCGCGAAATTTATCAATTTAAAAATATCATTTATTCTTCTCTCCGACGTGAAAAAGAAATGAATCACCTGCAGCAGCCCGAGCAATCTTAATCTCTATCGCAATCATCGCGCCTCTCGGCTTACTTATTCGTTATACCGCCCGCGAAAAAAATATATCTCGCTTCCGCATTACACAAACGCGCTCCTAACAAAAGAGATGCGCTTTCTAAAGTTTTTTGCGCGCCGTCTCAGTCGAGAGTGAGATACAACGATAAATAAGATGAAGGAGAGAGATGGGATCTAAAATTTTAATGAGTCTGGAAAAAAGATAACGCCAAAGTCAAAAGTATAATATAAGAGAGCGAGAGAGGGAGAAGAATGGAGGAAAAGGGCCAATTTGTATCCTACCCGTCATCTGATGCAATTTGTTTGCATACTCAACTCGTCTGAAATTTCATTGTGCAACCTGCAGCGTATTGTTTCCCAAAAATATTTCACATCTGCAAAGGTATGACGATAAATCGCGTATAATTTTAACCACACGAATACCGCTAACTTTATCCACATCTAATTAGGCCATAATTGATTAAAATCCAACGACTACTAATTCGAATTAGGAAGGTATCAGACTGCGCGAGGAATATTATATCCTGCGCAGGTTCAATGTTACAAACTTTCCATTTCATCCTGTACATATGCGTAAAATAAATTTAACATTTAATGAGTATTATCATGAATTCGGTACATTTACAAGTTACTGAAAGTTATAATGATCCTAAAATATCATTATGTTCATCAGTGCGTTATTTGTGGAATACAAACACATTTTTCAAATGAAATTAAAAACTATACAAAATTCGCCCACCGTCAATGCACTTGCTACAACGCCTTGCGTAACGCAACAGCCGGTCATTGAATATCATAAAGGCGCCAGTCTTTGCGAAAGAAACAGCTGGTAAGTCGGAATTATATATAGGTGGAGGGCACACCGAGAGGAAGATTAATGGCTATCCGTCACGTGGATTATTTTATTATGTGCGTCCTGGAATTCGCATGTGAGATCGGATATTATAGCTGGAGTGTCGACCGTTGTGATGAATTTATGAAGAGAAGTATGGTCTAATTGTTGCGTTTCTCATATACGTGTAGCGCAGTTGGTTTGTCTATATACCTTTTGTTCGGTGCTCGCAAGAGGCGTGTTGCCGGCGCTTTCATACCTCTCTCTTGTCCTGATATAATACATAGATCATAATTATGTGTATACCAGTCAGTTGCAAATATCCAGATTCAGGAGTCGTATAGCGAAATAATTCTTGCAGACAATTCCAGAACAAGAATTTGAATGGTACTAGACCAGTTTAGACGTCAGCATGAACTGCGACACTTGGGAATGAGTTTGTGCGGTCTGTATAGTATTGCGCGCGAAACTGAATGGCCAAGTAAGCTTTTAGATCGATGCAATGAGCGTATCAGTCTAACAACGATATCAGGTTATCTATAGCTTAGATTTTTCAGACACTTGATCATCCTACTGTAATTCTATGCTCGTCAGAGTACATCTAGTCAAATTAAACTGCATAGAACTTAAGCCAACTACCATCAGCTCAATTTAAATTATAGCAACGCCGCAAACGGATCGACTTATAGATATAACAATTAACCGTCCAGCTCGACATCAGCGACTATATAGTAAAACATGACAAAGTTCGGCTTGCAACACACATGAAATTCCTCATCGAGCTGCAAACGTAGATTCGGAGAATGCGCGATCAGTGCCTTTTGCACACTCGGTTTCAAAATTCGCCTCGCGCACCCTATATATATACACCGCACTCTCTGATGTGTCTCTCAACTGAGAACTTTTAATCAGCGCTTCTCACAATCCCTCTATGTATAAAAACTCTCCAACACTCGGCGCGTCGACTTCGTTTTCCGGCAATGCTGACGCACTCCGCGTGCTGCACATACAGTCACTCGCGACACGACACCCGCGTTCGCGCAACGTGAGAAAGCCGAGGGGCGTGACGCGGCCTTTTCTCTAATATACTCGCTCTCATCTCTCTCTCTTTCTCTGTGTGTGTCGCGCGAAGCTACTGCTGCAACGACTTCCCTTTTCAAATTGCAGTCGCGACAGTGTTTTTACGCAGTAGGTATATATATCGGGAGGACGCGAACAATGCGTGACTTGCCGGCGTCACGAAATGGTTTATATAGTCTTAATGAGGCGCCGGCGACGCTTGCCGTGCGCATATTACGCGCGGTTGTTTCGCTCGTCAGCAGCAGTAGTAGTAGCAGTAGTAGCGGCTAATTTCGAGGAACAAAGTGCTAGATTGAATTTGACGCGTCTTTTTGCCGTATCCGCGGGCGGCTGCTGATTAGAACGCCGGAAGGATGAAGCTTGCGTGTGGCAAATTACGTCGCAGAGATGAGACCTTGATTGCGGCCTGGTATTTACAAGTATCATACACTTTTACGTCGCGCAGATTGTAATTTTAAAGTGCTGGGGATTTTCACTTATACCCATTATACAAAAGTAGGTCCACGTGTATAAAGAAGCTAAACGTGCCTAATGATGGACTAGATTATATATCCTGCTTCGATAAAACTGGGATACTAACGCCACTCGCTCCCATCATCATAAAGTCAATCAACTGCAGTGCAGTATATGCACTCGCTAATCGTTTCCCCTCCGCGCCTGCATATGCAAACAGTGATGCAGTCACGAAGTTACAGCAGTACAGCGGCGCGAAAAATCTGCTACACCCACGATCGAAATATCCCGGAGTTTCGCATCCCCGCGCATAATATATCCGCACACGTCTAGACCCGGTTAATCTCTCTTATACTCGTGATGCAAAAGCCGTGAGAGCCACTGGGCGGCTTCAATTTCGCTGAATTGCGCGCTGCTGCCGAACGCACTCCCTTTCCCAGAGAAAGAGAGACGCGGTGTGCACCTTGTAGCCTCACCTCTCTCACGTAGCAGCGCGTGCTTGGATGCGGCAAGCCTAAATAAGCTGCTCTCTCTCTCTGTACTTTGCCTCGAACGAATTCTGGCCGCGTGATCTTTTCCGATGCTGCTTATACTTACGTGGCTTACTGTGTATGTTCGCCGCGAGCTGCTAGTGTTGTTTGCTGTGGTGATGGGAAGGTCGAGGCGTGACAATTATTCTATGTATACGTGAGCTTATTCGTATCGCTGATGTATAACAATGGCTATGGTATTAAGTACTATAAATATTGCGATTCTTGCATGCAAGAGTGAGCGAGCCTATCTCTGTTTGAGTGTTGCGGTAATAATAATGGTATTATTGTGGGAATATCCTCATTTATTTACGTTTACGGAAACAGATAACCATCGCAGATTTTCCACAAAGATCCGAAGCGAGACGCATTGAAAGACGCGTTGCCGAAAATTCAAACAGAGCTCGTTCTTTCTCTCTCTCCGGTATATACCTGTGACGGATAAGATCGAAATCCCTTTTTTGCCACAATTATCCTTTAGAATAGCGGCTGCAGCAGCAGCAGAAATTTGCTCCGCGAAGCGAACATTAGTCAGCTCTCTCGACAAAGAAAACTTTTGCAGCGTAGAATACAGCGATGCGGATCGCGGCTCTCCGACGAATCTACATCTAAATCCAAATCTAAATCTCTCGGGTAATCTCGGGCCGAACTGAATTTGCCATGGCGTTTGCGCTCTCGAGAGGTGGTCGAGGCTCGTTCGAGATCTTGGCAAGGACCTCCCCGGTTCCTGAAGAGCTTATCCGGCCTCGTCGATACACTCACCTCACACTCCCTCTCGCTTGCTCTTTGTGTGAAATTCTGATCTCGGAGTGCTTACGAGACGAAGGAGAGGGGGAGCTGATCCCGCGACGCCACCGCGGCTCGACACCTTCCAGAAGGTCTCGCTCTTCGTTCAATCGATAATCCTCTGGTTCTCGTCATCCCTCGCCCTCTCTTTCGCCTGCTTTTCTGCGACAACTTCTTCCCACCTGCCTGCATTGGCTCGATTATTCAATATTTAATGGCTGATCAATAGTTTCGAACGTAAATTTTTTCATTCATTTGTTTCAGCGCATAGGCTCACGCTTTATTGAATTAGCGAATTGTTAAAAAGTTCGTCCGAGAGAAAACACGACCAATGGGGGAATCTTTTCAAGGTACATTGAAAAAATATCGGCATATCAGGTGTCACTCGACTTCTTCGAAGGATAGCTTACACTGCACAAAAAAGAGATTCCAAAGGATTCACTGACATTTCTCCAGAACTTGCTTCTCTTTCTTCTATACGTATTTACTCACCGCGTATAGTATATCACGACCAAGACTAGTTTTAAAAGGACGATTTCATAAGAGACGCGATGTCTTGACACTGTATACCTCTGTAAGACGTTTCGCAGAAACGTTCATTAAAATTATACACGTAAATTCTCTGCTGCTCTGTTTTTCTTTAGTATAAGTTTTTCTTTGAAATGACAAGGCGAGTATCGTTGCTTGATTAAATCCCAATCGATTTTAAGTAGGATATTTTTTAACATATAATCTTGTTGAAATTCACTTTCAAAAATGTTTTTAACCAACCTCAAGGGCCTCTCTCGACTTTCAACAAAATGACGAAATTTAACTGCTGAATAAAATACATCAAACGGGCATGAAAAGCTCCTTTCCTACTTTCCTCCTCACATCTCCCTCGTTCCTCGAGTCCTTGGCGTACGTGCATGCCGAATCGGTTTCAGGAACGAAACGGAATATAAGGCTTCGAACGGTAGGAGCGATACCGAAACCCAGCGAGTGCAGCTCTCGCGACCGCGTTTCAGGCGGTGAAAAAAAAGACGACACACACACAAACGTATATATGTATACGTATGTACTCCCTTTTCTGGGGCTCTGCGTTCCCGGAGTCTGCTTCCCCAATTTCAGGCTCCTTTCTCGGCCGAAAATACAGACGTATATAGTGAGAGAGAGAGAGACGCGAGTGCAATGAAAGCAGATCCCAGGATTAAGCTCCCCGGAGCTTTTTCACGACGAGCGTAACAGTATCGCGCGACTGAGTAGCAGTCTTGCCGAGGCTTATCGGTCTCGAGACGAGCGGGAACATGTCGTTTTACAGGGCAGAGCTATATAGCTGCCTTCGTCTTTTAGACTCTCGGATGGAATTTCGGGACGAAGACGTAGGGTTGTCGCGCAAGACGTGCCCTAGATACCCGCGTTTCATTCCCTGGATTTAGGAGTGTCACTTTACTCTTGCTCAAGAATTATTCTACGCCTTAAATGATTGCTGCACTTTGCTTCTCATCGGTTGATTCTACATCGATCCCTCATATATTATTACATACCGAAGAAGCCGTTCCTCAAACGACAACTGCTCTCGGTATAAAGAAGTCCGGAAAGCAATTGATCGGGCCAATTTCTCATGCAACTTTGTACACGTACGTCCCCTCTCGTATAGATATAACACATATATGTGTCTTTCTCTCTCTAGACCACTATTTCCTGGACATAATGGCCCTTAATACCCTTCGCGCGCGAGCGCAGGGAATCGACGGGCGCGGGGTAATATTTTTATTCATTCCGCGAGAGGACCTCGGTATTTACGAGCGCGAGAGAGCACTGCATTGATATTCCAACCGCACTTCCTGCAAACTTGCCGTCTCCTTCATTCTTCTCGGCGATCGCTCTCTCGCGCGCTATATACTTATACTCGCTGCGTGTGTGTCTGTCTCTCTCGGTTTGGTCCTCTTTATTTTCTATCATTTTTCTTTCCGCTCTCCGGGCGTTTTTTCACGTCCTCGAAAACGCACGTGCGCACCTATATATACGTATGTACAGTTTACAGTGTGGATTTGGCTCCGTGTGCTTTTTGCGGAAGTTTTATTCCGCGTATATAGCTACCTACAGGAGAGGTTCGTTACATTGAAACTGTTTTATTGGGGAAAATTTGGTATTCAGTATGGGTTGCGTGAAGTATACGTACCTACATGTACGCGCCGTGGAGTTACTATTTCATCCTACTGTATACCTCGATAGACACGAGAATTTTTGTTTAACGAAGGCCTTTGAGAATATCTGCATCTCGATGCGAAATATTGTTTCATAAAATTCATTGGCGCGTCACCGATTCGTCAAAGTTTTTCCACGGCTATTCTTTCTTTGCCATCCAACGACTCCCTGAAGTATATCCCGCTCGCTCCGCGGAACCGATAATTTTTCCTTCTTCTTACTATACTAGCCGTCAGCCGCGACGACAAGGCATCTCAGTAGCATCGAACGAAGCCTCGCGCTCCTTCTCTCTTGCATCAGCATCAGCGGAGAACGTCCTTATAAACCGGAGGCGGCGGCGGCGGTATGCGGCATTCTTACGTATACTCTCGCGCGACTTTTTTTTGCTGCGGTCGTCCCTCGTCTCGCGACACCGCAGAAAACTGCTCTGTATATATATATAGTTATAAGTATACACCGTGCACGCGCGTGCGCGCACGCGATGCGTTATATATAGCTGCGCGTATCGAGAGCCGAGGACGGAACTCTTAATGGGCTCTCCTTTCTTTCACTCAAAGTCAGTAATAGCGAGCTGCACTGATTCTCGAGGCAGATTACGGCTTCCACTAATCAACTTCAATGGCGCTGCGTTTTGCCTATTTTGTATGCATTACCGCTCTCGCATCAGTCGAGTAATTAATTACATTTTTTCGAGCTAGATTTCTTTAATTCGTCTGCGGGAAATTCCTCGGATTCCAGGGCTTGACGAACGGATGCTGTATGATTTGTTTATCGCTTCAGTACAATCGACTAGTTTATCCGAGAATTTAACAACCAAACTCGAAGCAGCCCTTCAAACTGCTTATTCGGATCACCGCTTGCGCTACTGCAAATCAGCGATATAATAGTATAAAAACAATTACCCATCCTCGCTGTCTGTTCGCTCGCGCGCCACCGACGTCCATCCATCAATCCTATATCCTCAAACCGATCGTTATCCCTACAGCCGATCCCACGCGGAAAAAAGTCCTCGGGGCAGAATATTGAATTCTCCATGCGCGCCAAAAGCAGCAGCAGCGTACAACAGTAGCATCAGAGAATATAAGACGCGGTGTTATAGGCGCTCTTTGGCGGAAGCTTGGAAAAAGCGCGGAGAAGCAGTCGCCTTGTAGTAGCCTACTATGCTGCATCAGCCGCGGGGAAAATAATAGGCAGAGCGCGCGCGGGCAGAAGAAGCCCTTCGGGAGCTTATCCGTTGCTTAATTATCGCGGCCGGTCCGCTGGATTTTTCTCTCGCACTCGCGCGCACCGCTTTTTCAGCGCACAGCGACGATCGATCGCGCGAGAGCGCCCCCTCGAATCTCATTACGGCCGCGCGAGAGCGCTTTATTTATGCTTCCTCGGGGAGGCGGGAATTCCTGCATTTCGTATTTGCAGCCGCTTCGGTGTCTATACGTAACGAAGCTGCCGTACTATACTATACTGCAAGCAAGCGCGAATGAGAGGCTCAGGTTTTAAACGGTCTATGAATTTTGATCGTCCGCTGGGGAGATGAGCGAGCCTTAGTCGTGGTATTAGCTTTCCCGCGAATCGATGCGGCTCATAATGAGAATAGCTTCATCTTGAGGATGAACAAAAAACCGAGAGGTGCGCTCTCTCTCCCGCTCGCTACTGTAGTTTATGCAGGTGCGCTCAAGTTTTTCGGGCTATACTGCTTTCTCGGAGGAATCATCTGCTATTTTAATTGACTTGCGCGCGGATGCGCGGTTTTCTCTGCAGTGCGCACTTTTTGCGTTGTATACAGGAGATTTCAGCGGATTCCTGTTGATTGGAAAATTTTCCTGCAAGTGCTTCATTTAAAAATTAGTTAACAATACTACTTGTATTTATCTCAAGGTGTCACGGTAGAATCACTTAAACTTTCACGGTATAATTTTACAACAACAAAAAAATAATTCTCAGCTGTTTCCCTTACATTCAACACCAGCGTAAACACGCGTTCCCGTACATACGAAGATCTGGCCCCGTAATCGATTCGGTGCGTGTCTAAGCGTCGTTGCTAACACGAGTAAGCCCGTTCTCGCGCGCGAGTGCGTTATCTCCGCGGTTTTATCGGGGCCGCGATTAGTCCATTAGCCGCGCGCATTCGCGGAATTCTAATTGGAATTTCGAGCTCTACTCTCTCTCCCTCTCTCACCCTGCAAGAAAAGGATTCCCCGCCGATTTGCGTGCGTATACGCGCGTGTCGCGGCGATAGGATCGCAGCCTGATACATATTTAATGACCCCCCGGCGATAATCGTGTCGAGGCGGCGCGTTAACGCTTCTTGTTAGCTAGCGCTGCTTGATGTTGGATCGCCGCCGCGGCGATGTATATGGACTGTACTACTGCTGGTGTATATCGCTGTACTCTGCTGTGTTTTGTCCACGCGATCGTTCGTGCGAGCGGAAATGTAGACAGGTTTTTGGTGTGCGGACTTTTGGAAATGCGGGATTTGGATTTTTTAGTGCCAAGTGGTGACCATTGTATTTTGTGATAGTGTAATGTGGACGGTATAATACGATAAGGAATGAATTTTCATAACGAGTGAGATGACGTGTGCTTAAATAGATGATGAGCAGCTTATCGAGTATATTGGTTTTAGTTATAATTTATACGATTCGCTTTATTGAATTGCTTCTTCGCGTAGAGGATTACTTTCACGGATCACTCAAATTTTACCTCTAGAATAATTCAACGTGCTTTTTTAATCCAATGCAAAAAATTGTCCAAGCCAATTTTATTCATTGACAGTAACGAAGAGAAACCAGAATACAGAATTTATAAAAAATATTCCCTCCGCTCATTTACCTGTACTCAGTACAGCACTTTGATCACTTACCGATCACTTCGCTAATGAACTGCGCGGCGGTCGAAAAGCTAATGATCGTCTCGTCAGATGTCCCACTTAGATTCGATATACCGAAAAGAGCAGAGCCAAGCTAACGACAACTCTGTACACATATAATACACTCGCTCTAAAAGCTCCGAGTGGTACATCGGCTTGAACAACTTTATCCTATATACGCGCGACTGCTGCAGCGCACGCAGATGTGTACATACATCGAACAGTATATCTTTATGCACAGACAGACAGATAGACTGCGCGCACTCGAGAGACTGAAAATATAACGTCGTGATAGACGCGTCCTACATATCGCGCGTATATAGGGGGAAAATTGTCGCAGCCCGAGCGAGAACAGCGCGCGTGGAATTCAGCACGAAATCTCGCGCTATATAGAAAATTAAAAAAAGCCCGCGGGAGAGAATTTCTCTCTCGCCCGCGTCTATATACACTCCCGCGTATCGATCGCGACGGTGGCAGCAGCCTCAACTTGTCGAACTGCGGAGTTTCTCGCCGGCTCTGCACTTTTCTATATACCATATACCTGTATATATAACGCGTGCGGGTAGACGTACGCGGTCATCTTCTATTTTTTCGAGACCGCGGAGTGGGCCGCGTAGGCGCTTTTTTTCGCTGCGTAGTTCGACTGCGTATAACGAGGAAAATTCTCGAGTGGCAAAGTATTCTCTCGGCGGCGGCGGCGGCGGGTTTTAGCTCGCGGGATATATATACAGGGCTGAAACAATGGCCTGCCGCAGAAAAAATGGAAGAAGTAGCGGAAACGGGGTATATAGGTGTATATAGGGACGGGGAGGGGGATAAATTTAATTTTCCTAGCCGTCATTCCCAAGGTGTTCCGGAAGCCGGACGATTTTCATTTTGCAGCGCGCTTGCGACGGTGTCCGACTGTATATAGTTATATATCATGGGCCGCGTAGCAATTCCCGGTGCCAGGGTATAGAGTTTCGCGACGACGGACTTTGCCGTACCGACGTCTGCTGTTACAGACACCGGCCAACTACATCTCTCGTTGGTTCGGACTCTCCGTCCCTATATATAGGCATTGTATTAAACTTTCTTTCGCTACTTTGTTTCGGGCGCCGCCGCTGACTCTGTGTCTACGCCGCCCGGTGTCTGGCTCTCAATTATTTTACGTCTCTAATTTGAGGAGAGGGACTCTGCCAAGGCTGTTAGGGTAATTATGGAAATACTGCCGGGGTTATTGAGAGCTGTCTATGCAGTCTTGCTACTTCTCCTTCTCCTTTTTTTGCGGAAAAAGTTAATTAAAATTTCGCTCGTGGATTTAGTTTTTGCGCGGGGGGCTTGGGAGGATTTAACGGAGCGAAACTTTCTTTGGTCGTGTTCTCCCATGTGCTCGAAGCTAAATGGCATAACTGTCGTTCTAATTGTTCGCGCTCTGTATTAAGCTATTGCAAATAATAAATTGCCTCTCTGCTGAGAACGAAATTCAATGAAATATGAATATCCATTGTTTAATAAAATGCGCGTGTAAGCGATATCCATATGGATGTGCGCTTTTATACTTGAGTGAATGACATTCGAATTTGGTTTTTTTTTTAATACTTTTATTATCAAATATGCAAAATGATGATGTAAATTTCTCAAACATACTTGCAATGGTACGGTTATACATTTCCAACGTATTCTATATGTTTAATAAAAATCGATTGATTATGGATTCATTTAATATAAACTACGAAACAAAGATTATAAGAATATTTACAGATAAACTGTATACCTATTTAATATATCCCATCCGATATCGTTGCATAATGAATAGCTATTCAAATTTTTAATATTTTTTAATTATTAAAATAACATTTTGGCTTCTGATGATACAATAATAGCTTTCAAATACTAATTATGCTGCGTTGCATGCATAAAAATAAGTTGCTAAAATACATTGTTAATTGCGTTGAAAAATGAAAACGACGCTTATCATCCTCTCGTTAAAATGTGCACAAAAGCAAAACCATGGTGAATTTGTAGAGTACAAGTTCGTTCGCAAGCCGCATACATCAGGCCAGTGTCTCGACCAGCTGTTATTACTTTAGAGAAAGATGAAAAAAGTGTCTGCTGTAATTTTGACTTTTTTAGTATTGAATTCGAGAATAAATTATTACACACTGACTGTAGAAGTTTTTCATCTCGTATTTAATGCAACGATATTGGATAGATAAAAGTGTAAAGATTAAAATAAAATACATAGAGCAGATTACACAAGAATATAATAAGAAATAAAATGAAGAATCAGCTTAATTTAACGCTTTTTGATTCCTGATGATTTACCGAAATTAAGTCCATCCACTTAAAATCAAGTTAAAATCACTTAATTAATTTTATTGAGTATACAGATCCGTTTCATTTGATAATAAATAGCACAATGTCACTGTCACAAGCTTTCCCAGTGCGTCTCGTATGCTTTCCGCGCATAAGAAAGCAAACAATTGAATAAGCAGCGTAAACACGCCCATTCTCGAGGCAAGAAATTATACATCTGTCGTGACAAGCAGAATAGATATATGAAAGCGACGACACGAAGTAATCCTCTCTTTCTCCTCTCGCGCGTATGGTACCTATAGGTATACACAACTGCAGCAGCAGCAGCAGCAGCAGCAGAACTCTGCTAGCTTTAACGATTTATCCGCCCCTCGCGCCATATCCACCTCCGCCAGAGCAGCTTTCCCACACACGAGCACACGCCAGACACGACGAGGCTATACACAGAAGAGCGCATTGAAACTTCATTTTCCGTCCTGGCGAGTTCTGCACAGTCCCTATCATCGCTTTTCTCTTCTTTTCTGATGTCCCTTTTCTCTCTCGTGTCCTCAGTGCGCGCGAAAAACGCTCGACAGGCCGGAAAAAGGGACGGCGGGCTCGTGTCGGAAAGCCGTGTAAATACGAGAGGGCCCTATACGCACAAAGCCTCGGGTTAAAGCGAGCTCGAAGAGACACACAATAAAGGACAAAAGGGAAAAAAGAGTTGTGCACCAGCCCCAAGAAGGTCTAGCCCTCTACTATAGGTATATATAGACGCGTCGCGATGCGCTATGGCCAATTGTTCACTCTCTCGTCGTGCGCATGAATGAGTAATAGGCGTCCGCCTACTCTCTTTTTTTCGACGAGCCGGATCCCTCGGGACTTGTATGGAAGAACCGGCAAAATATAAATATTTCCATCGGCGCTCGCATTAGCCTGTGACAATGCAAGGGTTTTAGGGAAACGATTTGTGTGGCTCAGCTATGGCTCTTTCGTTTAGTCGAGCTCCGGGAAGAACAGCGCGCTGCGGCTATGTACATTATATTCTACAGTCGACAGTTTAAAGAGGTATTTTCCACGCGAAATCTCCTCTCCATTGAGGAGCCACGACGTCGACGACTGCGAGGGCCAAGCTCGTTAGCGACGAATATCGCCGGCACCGTTTTGGCAAGAGAGCAGCTGACGCGTGCGCGCGCTTGCGGTGCAGAGGCGGTTTAATATATATCTATATAGACGTTCTGACCGTCGTCGTGAATTTGGAAAGTTTCGCTGCGGTTTAGCTCGGTCCTCAGCGCTATTGGGTAGCGAGCGTTTTTTTTAGCAGGGCTTTTATGTAGTATGAAGGTTTGATAGCTTTTGAAGAGCTTTTTCTCCTTACAGCGATGCATTAATTGAGCTGATGAGAATAGCGTTTTGAAATTTTAACCAGACGTTGAGTTCATATATCATATTTTCGAATTTGACCCAATTACGATGTAACTAGAATCGAGTAATTATTGAGAAAGGTATCCATTTCAATGGATAATTTTTTAATACAGCTTCAGCTCGTAAGTTAAAATAAATAAATTTTAACACGCAGAAGAGCTTAACAGCATTCATCAATAAGATAAAGCTACAATTTCATCCGGAGTCAAAAAGTCGAGAGCGAGGGAATCCACGGCTCTCCAAACAATCCGACACTGCAGCACCAGCAGCAGCCAAAACAAGGAGTACTCGCATTTACCTTCAATTGAATCCCAGGCCATCAGAGGAGAGATCCCGGTGCAGCAGCTCCTCTCGACAGCTCTCGTCTCTTCGGCTGCTGGGCTCTTGTGTCATTCACTCACGGAATCAGGCAGAAGAAATGGGAGCACAGATGAAGGGCCTGCCGGCCGACTGTATACGTCGATGGCTACAGCGACGATGGCGGCACTTCCGGACTCGTAAAAGTCAGGGCGGACGGCCTGATTTGCGCGCGAGGCTTTGGCCGGGCGCCAGCGCCGCGTGTTTTCGGTAATTTGCTATTGACGTTTAACGATACTCGACGCTCGCCGGTGCAAGCACACTATACTATATAGCGCTGCCAGGCCCGGCCCAGAGTGATTTCGCCAAATTGCGCTTAGCCTGATTCGACGGCTGAAACGTTTGGGCTTGAGCTGTTGCTGGGTGTGTACACGAGAGCTACATAACTGCAAGTGGAATTTTGTCGCCTACTCCGATGCGACGGATCGACTAATTAAATTATTATATTTTTTTTGCATGAATGTAGGTTATCGGACGACGATCCATCAAAAACGTTGTTTACCGCAAGAGCGTGTATACGATGTGCAGTTTTCAGCAATCTCGGCGAAGATTGTGCTCTATCCCTCTCTCGCGCTCGGGAAAACTCTGGCACTTGGCGAACTAAAACACTCGCATCCTGATGCCGGCGCATGAAATTTCCAAAAGCCAACGTCAGACCCGAGAGCGCGTATAAGCGTAGTCCTATCAAACTTGGCTGCAGCTTTCTTCAAAAATGGACTTTTAAAGAATACTCAGAACAATAGCCGTTATACAGGCTATACATATATACTTCGAAACGCCTCTCGTCCGCAAAGCTCGCCAATAATTAGTGTTGGGAAACTGGGACGCTTTTAAACCGCGCGCTGCACAGCAATATCGCGGAAGTTTTGCGCCCCGCTTGTCCGGCTATTGTTTCGCGGGGCGCGCATATCGCACGCGCGACCGGCCGATATCGGGCTGCAATCGGAAATCGTCCGTGATGCGAGAGTGAACTTTTTGTGTCCCTTGTTTTCCGATGGGCGTGTTCCGCGAAATCTGGACTCTCTTTATGCGCGCGGTCGGCACTACATAAAATGAAAAAAAAAATCATCACGCCGCTTTTGTGTTGGCCCAAAAAAAAAGAATAACGTTCGCTCGTATTTTTTCTGACTAACAATTACACGATGCTAATCGACGCTGGCTTTTAATGGCCGCTTTCCCTTATCTTTCCCTCTGTAATTACGCTCGCATTGTGTATTCAACGTTTTGATTTGAGATTGTCGTTTAAATATTTCACCTTTGCGTTCTCTCACGACAATGCTGGTATTGATGTTGTATAGACTTTCAGCGAGTCATGCTAAAAACCCAAAACTGTCCCTGGGCTGATCATCGTCATTTCCCCGAACGCGGCAGTGAAAACTTTTCTTTCCGCGAAACAATGAGCTCAAAATCATCCAGCCTCTTTCGAAGAGCGTAAATATCCCTTTAGAAAACCGCTTGGTCCTTTTTCATCGACTTATATTCACCGCACAATACCCCGCTACTCTGCGTAAATCCGATCGAGAGCAGCGATCGTCCTCTTTAAACTCCTCCTTTTCTGCCGCCGACGACGTAAAAGAGCAACCGCTTTATGTATACCTGCAGCAGCAGACGTCGCGTGAAAAGGCAAAGTATGGCGAGGCGTTCGTCGAATATGTACGCGACACACTGCGAGTATTCCGACGAGTGTCGTTTCCGCGATTCGCGAGGGTCGAAGAGGTCGGATGAATTTTTAATGAGGGCTGGAGAATATTGAGATTTATTCTCGGGCGTTTTGATGGATTCGAGCTCGTTTTGCTTTTCGCAGTAAAAGCGTTTGGCAGTACCGTGTTTCGCAAAAACTTATTTTATTTTTATTTTATTTAGTATAATATACAGAGAATTATAATTAAATTTTCTGTACCATTTTATGATAATTATAGCTCGAGAATAATTCTTTTTTTTGTGAGATATATAACAATTCAATGTTCTTTTATGCTTGAAATTGCGCTGCGAGTCTTTACCGACGAGTGTCTGAAATAGAGGAGGAGGAGAAGAAGAAAAAAAATCCAATAATTAATTTATACGTACCATTAGCGCTCGCGCCGCGCGGAAAAGTCAAAACTTGCACACTGAAAGGATCTCTCAAAGAACTCTCCTCCATCAAGCTCCAATGCAGTTGGCAAGGAAAAAAGAGAGCGAGAGAAGGGTTTGCCGCTGCACAAAAGCCGTGCTTGCATACGTGCGCATGCACAAGGTAAAGCAAGCGAGAGAATCGGCGCGTATAGTTCTTCAACGAATCCATCCAGGCATCCCCCCGAAATTATACTCTCTGATTATACTCCCCCGCGCGCTCAGAGAAAAGCAAAAGAAAGCGTCCGAGAGAAGAGAAAGAGAGAGAGAGAGAGAGAGAGAGAGAAAAGAACTGCGCGCGAGGAGCGTACTGCAGCAGTAGGGAAAAACAATGACTTTTAGCTCGAGTGTGCTAGACTTGGGGAGGAGGTGAGCCGGAGGGAGAGTATACTTGTAGCCCCAGATATGTAAGAGAGAAAATATACAGCGCGCGAGGGGTGCAATATAGCATCGGATCTCGTTGCAGTACGCGGGCTATAATGACGATTTCTTTCTCGATGAGCCGCATCGTCATGACGACGCGCCGTTGTTTTCGCGTGCATCGAGTTCCTCTCTCTCTCACTTGTGAGGGGCGCCAACTGAAGCTGAGGGAGAGAAAGATACGAAGCTCGAGGGTGATACGTTATGTGTATCACTCTGGATCCGATGCAGCGCTGCAACTATACGTCGAGCATTTGTGCACACATATCAGAGGCTCTTGTGCTGTACTGATGCACATGGGGTTTCGAATTTTAATGCGAGCTCGCCCTATCCGTGCCGCATCATGTTGAAATTCCCGACGATCATCATGATTCTTCGCGTGCTTTTTCGGAATATTAAAATGCAAAGGGTATACGAGGGATGCTATTAGCGAGGGGTGGATTTTTTTTTTCGAAAATTGACATTTCGAGTAGCGTTGCAATCGTTTCGGAGCGGCTAATTATACGAAAATTGTTGGAATACTTGAATTTTATTCAATTTGGCTCTGTATTATACTCTCCGAATATTGCCTTTTGCTACAAATATACATCTCCATTTTTCACTATCAGTACTATCCAAACAAATTCCACCTCCTTAAAAAAAACTGCAGGGTAAGCTGTTATTTCAATCGAACATCAGTGTTGTTTAAACAACTTAACATCGCGCTGGGGAAAGCGTCAATTATTCCTCTGTACCAAACTCTTCCATCAGTGTAATGCGAGAGATAGAGACCAAGAGCGAAAGGGAGAGCGAGTGGCGCTACGCTGTGTTGGCCACGCGACTGCATCGGCTGCTGCAGAGGATGCACGCGAGCATTACTGCGGCTGCACTATATGTCGCGAGCCACCGGGGATTCACGGAAGCTTTTCTCTCTCTCTTGCTCGTTCGCGCGCGCGCGCGCGCCTATCTCGCAAACACGCGCACAAAGTAGAGGGGGAACAGGTGTGCCAACATCGCTCGCGCTAATCCTCGTCGGCTCTCCTTCTCCTTCTCTCCGGTATATATACGTGCGCGAGTATAACTCAAGGGCTCACTAGGAAACGCTGCTTTCTCTCTCTACGGCAAAGCGGGCTCTTTCTCCGCTGAGGGTTGAATTTATGATTTTTTTGGACTACGCCTGCGTTGCGTGAATTTTTCGAGCTCGGTATACACGGATGGAAAAGGTGAATTTATAAGCTTGTATTTTTACCGAGAAAAAAGAATTGGATGGTTCAAGAGTTTTATACCGGCATATTTTGTGTGAAGAGCGACATAATTTTCCTACTGTTAATTGCCGTATACTTTGCGTGTATAATCAAATGACACGGTAGTTATTATTTATTTATTTTTTTTTTGATCTTCTGCAGGTCGATTGAGTAATTCAATTTTACCTATTTCTCTCCGATGCACTCGATATCGCGACACGTCATATCGACGCACACGCAGTGTAACGTCCATAACTTGATACGTGCAGCAGCATCTCTATAATTCAAAGCGCAATGAAAGAATGCGTCGACGCACGAGTGCTTCGATAAGTAAACAACCAATTGGATTTAAAAATCAATTCATTCGAAAGTACCGGCAACATCCGGCTAGCGATAAATTCATTTAAATAACAGTTACCTGATTAATCGAATTTCCCGCGTATATATGATACCCAGGCGTAACGGTGTATTGTCATGGCGCGTGCATAAAAGCGCTTTATATGCGCGCCCTTTATTGTTATAAACAGCCCGTCGATGCATTATTTACTCGTGCGTATTACAGTCGCCGATAAACAAGTGATTACTACGAACCAATCGAGCTCGTATATAATAATATCTCCGCCGGCTCTCGCTGCGTTCGCGCATTATATGCAATTTCCGCACATCCACAATACGCGCTGTTATATGCATCAGGCTTTCCCTTTGTATGGAAAATTATACGAGTGCTCGCGTTTCTTTGCAGCGTATACTATACGCGTTTCGACTCTTCCTTTGAGCGCCTGACGGCATGCCCAGTCAATCCATATTTCGAAATTGGATGTGGCGCGCGCGCGAGTTTCGTCTGGACGGCCTTTGACCACCGTCAGATCGAACTACAAGGGGCTTACGCGCTTCGTTGGTTCTCCGACGCTGCGTTTTCTCGTCTGATGGTATGATATATAGGTATACTATAGCAGGCAAAGAAAATTTTGAGAAAGAGGATACGTTCGGTTATTGTGACGCCGTGAAACGACTCGTGATTTGGAAATTGAATTTAATAATCAGAATTATACATGTATTAGCAAAAGATTCAAAAGCAGCGTAGAATATACAGGTACTTTTTAAAAATGTATGCGCTTCTAGAAAACGCGAAGCTCTCACTTGCAAATATTTAAAAGAGCCGAGCAGCAGCAGCAGCCCGTTGAAATAGCTGGCGAGATTTATGACTAGCTCCTTATAAAACAAACGCACGAGACATGAATAAAAATGCAAAAAAGTAGAAGCAAAATGTAAAAGCCAGAGGAGATCGAGCGCATGGACGTGGCGAAAGATATCGAGGTCATCCCTTTTTGCCTCGTCCATAGAGGAACACAGCAGCGAATGATATCGTATCGAAAGAGAGAGAGAGAGAGAACGATAGACCAGCACTTTCTCCGTCTCTCTGCATCAGCCTGGCTTTTCTGCTCTCTTTCGATCGGCTTAAAAGGCCGGCTATCCCGGAGTTCTTCATATTAGCTCTCGCGCCTCGTCCGGAGGTCTACTATATATTATACACTCGCGTTGCTACTCCTGCAGGCGAGATCGCTTTGCCATTACCTCGTAAAGTGCGCGCTATCCGTCTTTGAGGGAGTATCGATGTGCGTGTGTGTATATATATATATAGCTGTAGCAGTGGCGGTGCGACTATCTCTATTTCACGGGTAGCTCGCAGAAGAGAGAGTTTTCAGTCTCTCGCGGAAGATTATACCATATCGTCCTCCTCAGACCTTCCACCAGTGCGCATCGACGTATATAATTTTATGCGCATGCACGCGAGTGTATTACTGGCACTTACTTACGAAAAAAATTGCGGGTTATGGAGACTAATTTGGAAGATAAATTCAGGGTATTTGTGTGTGTTATTCTGAGCTATGGGTGATGCTGCTCGGTCATTGAATTGAAGAGATTTATGCGAATGAAATTATTAAAAATTATCTCTGTTATACATTTTAAAATGCAGTTTTCAACTTCTGCGTATAAATAGTGTTCGAACAAGCTTGCAAAGTTATTATAATCATCCGATGCGAATAACGTTACGACAAGTGCAGCTTAACTCCGGAAAAACTGTACCAGCAAACTTTTGCATGCCCCTCGTCATCGTCGTCGTCGTCGTCGTTAAAAGTATACTGGCCGATAACGGAAATTCCTCGATCAGTTGTTCAACTACATAAAAAGTCCCGGTCTCTCGAAGAGAGCAGAGCGCGCCACGCGACGAAGCGGGACAAAATAAAGAGCGAGAGGCGCACGGAGACACAAAAAGAAGCAGAGCAACAAGAGAGTTAGTCGGTATCATACAGATATACCTACATACATATACATACAGAGAAACCAGGGCTGCTCGGTTTTTCCGAGGGGAGCGGCGCGAACACCGGTAGTATACGCTCTCCATCCGATAATATTTCTTAAGAAAATACTGGTAAAGCACGAGTAGCTTGGGCAAGTACAAACATACTTCGTCGTTCTCTCTCTCTCTCTCTCTCGGCGGTTGAATCTTCACGTCCAGTCGCGCACCCTGGACAAACAGCGTTATAACCTTCTCGCCTTTGTGCGTCAGCCTGTTTACTCGTCCCCGCGTGTGTATGTATGTCCGCGCGACGGCGTTTTGTTATATTATATACGGAAATGAATTATATGACATTGCGAGAAATTATCCCGATGATTGGCAGTTTGTTGATGAGCTTTTGACTTTGCAGCGAATTACGTTAGAGGCTTTTCCTGTGTGTCGAAAGAAAAATATTTCGGCTGGGTATACACGCGCACGTCAATATTTTATATGGAGAATGCCAGATATATATATATACCGAGGACGAACGGCTTAATTTGCGAAGTGCTTTTTGATTTATGACACAGTAACGAGAGTCACCGAAATCGTCTGATTTTTATCTGCTTATTCAGCTGGAGAGCGCACTTTTAATCTGTCGTATAATTCATAATGCCCGCATATACTTGTTGATGAAGCACATTTCGAGAGTTGAACTCATTGTCAGTCATGTTAAATTCTCTCTTAAAAAACAGAGTCCTCTTCACTTCGGAAATACCCATCACCAGATATTCGTGCTTATACGGTATATACGTCGCATTTATATATAACACAAAATTTGTCTCGTTGGGTAAATTGTGCAGTCCATTTCCCTTTTTCAAACAATATCCCTCATTTCTCTGTGCGGCGCATATTATAAGCCTTTCCGGCACGCGCGCGCGCTCGCCAGGCACACACTAGCTACGCCGACAAATCATTGTCTCACATCCGCGTATAGCAAAATCAATATTTGCCTGGGCCGAATGTTCACTCTCTGTCTCCCGCGCGCGCGCGCGTCTGTGTGTTCTTTAGCCCCGCCGTCGTCTATTCCTGTAACTTTTCTTTTAATTTCATTTTCCTGCAAATACATATACTCGTTCCGACTGTGCTTTCTGAGAAAATATGCTTGGTCGACGGTCGAGTATAATTATATTGCGCTTTTACTTTTTCTCCGTGTATTAAAGTATATCAAGGGGGCAGCTTTCAATAATACCGAAACTCTATTACACGCAAAGCCGGCGCATCATTACGAGAGATCTATTTTCAAAGCACTGAGAATAACCTGATTATTCCGGTTAAAACCTGATTAATTTTCCAGCCATTGTGTCGGCGTATATAAATCCCTAATACCCGAGACGCTCGTGGGTGCCCGATGCCAGAAAGTCGCGCGAACAGCAGCAGCAGCCCTAAATACGAGAATAATAATAAAAAAAGGAGCCGAAATCCCAAAGGCACACACACGCGGGATAAATGGCTCGCGCTTATATAAAAATGCTGGCCAGTATAGCAGTAGGCTGCTCGCAGCAGGTATAAACGCGGGAGAAAGAAGCTTTCCGGCAAACTTTAAGCCGGCGAAACTAATACTTCCTACGTCGAGGTCGAGGGAAGGCGAGAGAAAGAAGGAGGAGAAGAGTATAGCGTAATAGGCGGCTATAACACACAGCGACGAAGAAAAAAGCGAAAAGACGGAGTGTGTGTGTGTACGGGGGGATGAGAGAGTTTGGGAAAGGCGTCAGGCCAAATAAAACTTCCTGTATTACACGCTGTATATACGGGGTAGTGGTAGCCGAGCTGTTTTTCGGGATCAATGTACGGGAAAATTGTTTGCCGCTCGCTTTCGGCCCGTTAAATATGCAGTAAAGGTCCGGTGGACAATGCGATCAATCGCGGACTGCGAACAATTGTATTTTTACGAGAGAATCGCGCGCGAGCTACTGCCTCTTTTGTAGGAGATAAATAAGAGTCGTCGTCATCGTCGTCATGTTCCATTGCGGCGATATTTTAACGAATTTGATTGGAAAAATGATAGCGAGTAACTTTTTTTCGCGTTTATTGTGTATTTAAGAGATCGGAATAAATCATTTCGGCGTATGGTATACGTATGAATATTTATGGTGATTTGATGACACCCATTATGCGCGCCCGGTGTAGTGGAACGCGCGCAAGTGCCTGTGCGGACAATGATATATATATATTTTATTCACCAGTATTATACGCCTTTCATGCGTGAAACACGCGGTGCCGCTGATACTCGATATAATTTCCACGAAGATTCGGCAGAGAAAAATCAAGTAAAAATAATCAAGCTTATAATTATAATATGTGAATAAAGTCGGGCAAATAAACATATACGGGGGCATCTGCAAAGCAATATCACGCAGTGTAGTCCGTCGCTTTGCGAAAGACAATAGAGCACTTATCGTATGAAAAAAGCGAGCCTCATTCGCGTAGCATATACCTATATACTCTTGCCTCGAGTGCGTATACTCGAGTATTATACCTGTATACAGCCAAGCTGGCCGCGGCCAATCGACGAAACGAGGTCACGCACGAAGTGTGCGTATATGTATGTATATATATAGTACGGAAAAGCGCGCGGGCGCAAATCATCCTCGGGCTATAATTCTTCGCAGTATATATAGGTATATAGCCGCCGGCTAAAAAAAAATCTCTATTCGGACCAAAAGCAGCGCGCCGACCGCCTCATTATCGAGCGTAAACGTATTACGTATATAGCTATATACAGCAAAGTGCGCGCACACGTGCGCCCGAAAGAATGCCTTTGAGCGGTGGGCAGCTCGCTAGGCTCGTAAGTACAGAATCTTGTAAGGCTCTCGGGGGGTCAATCTCTCGGCGTATCCTTCCGCATTTGCATCGAGTATAGTCTCTCTCTCTCTCTCCGCAGCTCGTGTATATACACATATATAGACTTGCAGTGGCTGCGCATATACGCGTGACAGGTGCCGCAGCTGCAGCAGCAGCAGCAGCGTCGTCCCCAGAGCGCGTCTCCGGACACGGAACTTCGCTTAAAACGGCGATCGAGGAGATTGATCGCCGCGCTTTATGGAATCTCGCCTCGGCGACGTGCTGGCTTTTGTACGAATCGCCTACTGGCTATGGGAGAGAGAAAGCATAGTCGTTGATGTTATATATAGTAGTATAGACCGGGATTTTACTTGAGCCAAACGCGCGCTCACTGCTACTGTGTGTTTCATGTATACCTATATATGTATATACAGGAGATTATTGTTGCCGGATGAGATGGGAGGGGACGCAGGCATTTTTCACACTTGCGGCAAGGAGATTATATAGGAGAGGAAGCGGAGGTTTGGCTCTCTATGTTGCGCTTATACGTGTGAACGGAGATTATTTTTGAGTTTTCAGGGGAGGAGATTGAGATCGATACGCTTCTCCAGCGGTGTCTGCATTTTTTTGTCTATAATATTCGGGAAAACGGTTGTTCGTTATTCATCGACTCTTTCATTTCTTCATCGAAATAAATGTTGGATTTGACTTTAGCAGTTGTGCAGTTCTTCGAAGAAATAACTTTGTTGACTTATAAGAGTCAAATATAAATTTTAATTCACTTTTTAGATCAACACTGAAACGCCATCACTTTGGTTACAATTATGAACAATGTTCTGTGATATCAGAGAAGCTTGTTCTATACTGTTATAGCTTTCAGAGTTGATTAAGGAGCTTCTCGGAGCTCTTGTAGATGGAACTTTAATTTCGTTTGTGTAAGCGATACAGAGAGGAGAACTCTCTAAAAAGCCTATTTCAAAATGCTTTCCACTTGCTAAGTAAATTTTCTTGTAAGCGTTGCTTCTGGATTTCAAGAAAAATAAGCATTCATATGATGCGATGATTCTTTTTTCGGGCCGACTCTATTTCGGTGAACTAAAAACATACGCGGAAGATGAATTACGGTCCGACAACTCCGGTTATATAAAAGTTGCGCTCGTATTTCGATATATTTTTAGAAATCGCTGCCAGAACAATGCATTGGTGTAGCATGAGGAATGAAAATTAAACCAGTAAGTACACTTATACTTTACAATCGAGCGATTCACACGAATCCGTACAGGTACATCTGCCTATATAAACCAGGCGTAATACCATCAGGCAAATTTTTTGAATATCTCAAACGCCGAGACCCTATGCCGGCCGGTTTAATTCTTGAAATACCAGAAATAGCTTGAATTCGAGAATTCACAGCCCAAAAAGAATTCAACGTCCCTGTATGTAGCGCCGCCACGTTCACACATCCACCCACGACTACTAGCTCTGAAAAATCGAGAAGCAAAAAACCAAAGCCAACCTCGGCCCTTTGTGCTCACAGTGTCGCGCCTAACGAGACACACGAGGAAGAGAGCCGGGATACAGCGCTAAAAAGAGGCTGAGAGAGAAAAATCCCGATCGATCGCGCACATTTTTTTCGCTCTGAAAAGAAAGACCTCGGCCGGAATTCCGGCGACCATCATCAGGACGTACGTGCGCTCTCGTCGTCGTCGATGCCGTAGGGTCGTTGCTCGCACGCATATAATAGCTGGACGTGTTATCCAAGTATCGGCGGTTCTTTTATTTTTAATTGCACGCTCGCGGAAAATTGCAATCGGTAGACGGCAATTTCGTATACGCGAGTGGCCTGCGCGGGATTCCCTTCACATGAGCGCCGATGACCGCTCGCGGTGAAATGAGGTAGGCAAAAGAGGGATGTGCATTTGAAGAGTTGAAGAGTTATGTGGAGCTTGTTGAAACTTTTCGCTGATAAGCTTTGCGTCGCGTAGGCGGCTTGCATGTTTGGAAAATTCGAAGGATCCGATTCATAATGCTTATGGCAATAAGCTTGTTATACAATTGTAAAAGTAAAAACATTTACTCATGTTTGATCACAATTACACCGTTGAAACTTTCTCGTTGTTATGTAACTTTACAAAAGTAGAGTATAAGTTTACAACTTGCAGAAGCGTGACAGTTTCGTTTGAATAACAAAGGCTAAGAAATTAAGCAAACGGAGAACCACGAGATAACATTTGTGCGCGTAACAGCTTGGAAATAAAATAAAGGTAACATATAATAGGGCAGCTCCATCTGCGTCCACTGCGTCGATTGCTGCAGCTAAGGAGCTGAAATTATCGCGATTTCGCGAGAAGGCTTACATAAAATTAGCCCCATTGTTCGAGGTAGACAGGAGGAGAGGGAGAGAGGAAAGTGTAGCTGCGAAAAGCTGCATAGAGAGCGACGGTAATGGTCGTAATTTAAGGCATTAAACAGCGACGCACATAAACTCTATAAACTAGAGAGCTCTCTCTGTGTGTGTCTCGCACTGGGTGAAACTCCGCCGGTGCGTCTTGAACTTTGCAAACGCTATTATTACACGCTGTCGCCATCTTATCCGACTTTACAAAGTCTATTTATGGATTGCACACCAAAGTTTCAACTTATTATTGTCTTGGCTATATATTTTCCTTGGCCTATTGTTGTACTCAAATTAGCTATACCGAAATAACAGCTGCTCGCGTTGAGCTAAACGCGCTAAAAATCGTGTATACATTGTGCGGGGGAACGGAGCATTGAAAAACCGCATCAGAGCAAACCCGGCTAATGAGAGATAATTTCTTTCGCGCAACGTGGAAAACAGCATCACAGCAACAAAGCATCTAGACAATTAGATTCAAAAAATGTCAGCAGCGCACTGCAAGCAAAAGAGATACTACTATACGTATATATACGAAGAGTAATAGAAAGCGAGCGGATGCAGCGCGAAAGAGACGCAGCGGCGCGCGGCTATGCAGAGCAAAAGGTATAAAACGCATGAGAAAGAGAGAACAGAAGCCGAGCGAGCTGCGCCGACGTGCCATTCGGATTTCGAATGTAAATTGTCTCCCGGCTTGCAGTCAGGGTTATACGAGCACACCTGCGAATGAGAGAGAACGAGAAAAGGAGAAAGAGGGGTCGTGGAAGCCAGCTCGAATTATGCCGATTCCCTCGCGCCGCCGCTGCTGGCTGCTGCTTCTGCGAATTGGACGCGCGCGGCTTTTTTTACGGCCAGATTTTTACGGCCCCGCGCGCGTTACGCGGCATTTTTCTCTAATTTTCTTTTCATTACGGGTAATTGTTGGTGTCGGCGCGGTAATGTGGGCCTCACCGATATAGTCCTTGTGCTTTTCTGCGAACGCGAGAGCGAAAGGGTGTCTCTTTGAATCATCGACTGTATTTATTATATTATAGCTGTGCCGTGGCGAATCGTAATCCGTTGACAGCTGCAGCAACACTGACGAGAACCGGTCGAGCTTCAGTTCTGGATGGCAGTCGCACATATCTCAAGGTCGATATTCGGCCTGATTAAATGGCGGATTATAGGAGAGCGACTAGTTTTTTTTTTGTCACGAGTTTATTATGAGGACTCGTGCAGGGAATATACATTTTTCTTAATGTATGTTAATTCGCGATTTGATGGATTGTTGGTACCAGCGTTGTCAAAATTTTGGGGTGGATAGTAACGAACGACAAAAGTTTTTGTTACAGCTGGGTTTTATACGTTACTATACTGTCTCGTGATATATTATATACAGCGGGAGCGTTCTATTATATTGTTTACCTAATGCGCATACGTAGCAACAAAAACGTTCAATGTTTACAACTTGCAGCCCTCGTACTTTTAGTAGCTACATTGTTCTATAAACTCTGTGCAATGGAGCCACAAACGCACCTCCGCTTACAACACTGCTCTGGATATAAGCGCGCAATTTCGAATTATGTAAAATATATGGCTATAATTTGCGGTATAATGAGATTCAGTACGCCGTGAAATTTTTCTCAGCCGTGAGAAGGAGACACGCGCGCCCATCCCTCCGCCAAAACGAATTTCCTCGAGAGTAATATAAAAATAAAACCTAACCCGACGAAGCGCCTCTGCAGGAATCCTCGAGAGCCCGTATAATAAAGGTGGATAAAAAAAAGGGGGAGAATATAAGCCGCAGTAAACCGTCAAATTATCAATATCACCTCTTACTCGGCTGATATAGAATCGTTCGCGTTTTTCTCGCCCCCCACAAAGACAGAGAGGGTGTATATATATCCCCCTTTTTTTCCTCTATACTCTCGCTTCCTTCCGGAAACGCACACGTATACACGCTGCAGGAACTGCTCCCATCTTTTCAGCCATCCTGTCTGCGGTAACGAGAGGGTGAAATAAATGGCGACGCTGTATATCGCGTATACACACACATACACACGCTGGTGCGCTTCGTTCCGTTTCGTTTCGTCTCGTTGCGCCCGGTCTGGTCCAATCGCCGGCGCACCAGTCGTTCTCTCTCTCTCTCTCTCTCTCTCTTGCTAACAAAGGGGGTTGAAAGAAAGGAGAAGCGGAAAAAAGCGCCGCGAGAGAGAGAGAGAAAGAAAGAAAAGGATGCGCGAAATATATGGCGGAAGAGGGAGAGAACGAAGGGAGTTATGGTGCAGGAGGGAAGGGAAAAGATGAGAAATGGCGCGGAGTCGTGGATGCGCGCGGGGAAGTGAAGATGTTGCGCCGAGAGACATTGATATAATATTTAGGAAATCGCCGAGTTTAAAAAGGATTGACTTAATTTTTTTTTCTTGTATATAGCCAATTGAATTATACACAGCAGAATCTATACATTCAAAATCGAGATTCCCGCAAGCCATAAATATTCAATGCAGCACGTATGTATAATATAAGAGAACGAAATTTGTCCCAGCGATAGATAGCATGTAGCAGCTCTCCTGAAATTTTTTCTCTCCCGAGCGGCCCCGCGATGTCTAAACTTGGCTCTTTCTTTCTGTACTGCTGCAGCAGCGCGGCGGTGCGCCGACGAGCTCGGGCGCAAGAAAATGTCGTTAGGACCCGCCACTAAAGTTCTTCTGATACAGGAACACGGCTTGTACAGCTCTACTCGGCGGCTGCTGCTGCTGCTGCTGGCTCCCGGAGCAACAGCGCCGACGGCGGCGACAGAGTCAATGTTTTTATTTATGGACAAGCCCCCGAGCATGCTAGAGCGAAATTTCATTCCGAACTTATTCATTCCCTTTTTCCGACAACGCCACTCTCCCTCTCTCTCTGATGTCTCTCGTGAACCAGGCCACTTCTTATTCATTATTGGCTTGCTATAGTTTCATTGGGCTTTGGCTTAATGATGCACGAAACTGTTTCTTGCTTCGGAAAGTTTCTAGTTTTTGGCTGTACTTGAATAATTCATGGCTTTAATTCTTGTCTGTAGCTGTAAGAGTTCAAAAATATATATTTACATTCATTACCTTCAACGAATAAAATGACGGAAATTCGATACAATTACAGCAATCAAGTTTGGGCAAAGAACATATTATATATTGCGATGACAACTGCAGCCAAACGTCTGTGCAAGCCTCTTAGCAAGCCTTCTTCATACAACTGTCGAACTCACAAAGACACAGAGCGACAATAACTCGTAGCTCACGCAAGCTCTAATTTTCTTAAAACAGCCAGAAGCTCGCGCGGGAAACATCATGCATAAACTGCCTCTCGGTGTCTTGCACCTCGTGTGCCGCCAACAAGCCAGAAGCAGCAGCAAGGAAAACCGCGCCGAAAGAACAGCGAGAAACCCTTTTGTCCGCTTAATTTCGGCCTGTTTGCACAATGCGCCGAGCTAAAGAGAGGGCGGGGTAGTATATAGCAGCCCTTCTGCCCTTTGTGCATATGCGAGAGGACGAGTGCAGCGCCAGTGCATCTCTCAAGTCGCGGCCCCCTTGATTTTCGTGTGTTATATACTGCATGTATATACACTTTTTTCGCCTGCTTCCCCCGCGGCGAAGGAGACTGAAAGACGAGAGAGAGGCTGCTGCACAAAGTGCGCCATTTTATTTGGAGCATTCTTGAGGCTGCTACGCCGCACAAAGCCCCTGCAGTGTATGTGTGTGTGTGTGTTTGCGCGGTTGTTAGCGCGTGCACACTTTGTTGTTTGCGCGCGCAAGCGGAGGGCTCGGTTTTCCACTCGGTGCCCGCGTCGCAAGTGCTGGGCTCGCAAATTGCTGCCGCAGAGGTCGAACCGGTGAAAACGACAAGGATTCGCGCGATAATATAGCGGTTTACTTATATGTATACACCGAGAGAGAGGCTGTATTATGTGCGTGCGTGTATACGTGTGTGCATTGAAAAGTTAAATAGCGGGCGCGCGAAGAGTTGGCCAACTGGGTCAGGTGGTACTATTACAAGTTTAATTTTAAGTAGGCGAACGTAGGAAGAAATTGCGCCCCGGCATGTAATTAAATTTTCATCAAACATACTTTACGGATGTTTTCAAACTTTCTAATACTATATACGTATAGGGGGGTATATTGTACGAAGTTTTCGTATCTCGTCGCCCACGGAAAAATTGCGAAACTAATTCAATCTTTTTCTTTGTGTTCTAGGTAAGCAACGGCCGAGCCTGTCATTTTTTTCCAACATACACGCACACAATGTACTCGGCAAGTAAACTCATACAGAATTAAAATACAAAAAGAGGACACTGTATACTCACCCCTGCAACGCAAACAAAATTTTTAAAAAATTCACGCGCACGAGCTATTGAGAGCGGAATCATTACCGCAAAACACACGCTGGGAAAAAAGGAGTCGGTCACAGAACTGGGCTAGAGAGAGAGAGAGAGAGAACGAAAAAAAGAACGGAGAGAGAGATTATCTCGCATTCAGGCCTGGCCCTCTAATTGCAGCGTCCATTTGAAATAAAAATAGAACTCGTTTTTCTACATCTGCAATCGTTACACCCCGTTAATTGCGGGCTCAAGGGGTGCGCAGGAGGGTCTTCGACACACAGAAAGGGAGCGCGCGCGAGAGAAAAAAGGAAAATAGCTAACACAATATATGCGCACACCCATTCGCAAACTGCGGCATTACATTTCAATTCCCTACTGTCGCGCCAGAAAATAGGTTAACCGGAATCATGCACAATCTCATTTGTATACGCGCGGATCCAGATATAGAACGGCCGTGACAAAAAAGTAGAAGGCGAAGAAATTCATCCCCGTGAATGTAAATATTCAGCGTCGATGAAACATTTTTATTTTAATTCTCATCCTTTTTTCCCTGCAATCGTACCACTTGATTTGATTATTTATTCAAAAAGATGCTCAAATCAGCTCGGAGAATTCCTCAAATCTTGCTAATAATACACAGAATCCTCATCAGCACGTCTCTTAAACCATCTTATTAATAGTTCACGAGAGCCGGTCCAGAATTTCCTCGGCGCGTTCACATGTGTATATAGGAGGCGGATAGTCGAATGGCCCGATACAAATGTACACCAATTATAAGCTAATGTCGCCTGCGGCGTTGACCAGAGAGCCCCTTTGAGGGGGTGTGTGTGCATGTGTACGCCGTCGTCGTTTCTCTCGATAATTAGAAAACTTTGGGCACGGCAAAATTCAGCGACACTTTGTATACGCGCGCTATAGATGCATATGCAGTGGACATCTGAATACGAAAGGAAAACACGAGGTCGTATATAGTGCGACGGCTTCGAAGTTCGAGTGTTTATTTTGGGACGTGTGCCGCGCGAGCGACAAGCCTTTTCGGCTACGAGGACTTTCGTGGCTGACACAGTTTTGTTTCGTGTGGAGGTAATGCCATATTCGCTTCAATCGGGCTAAGACACGAGGCATTATACTTATATAATTTTCAACTGCTTCAGAAACTTTGGTAAATAATATGTAATGTTTAGAAGTAGGTCAAATATTCGGATTTTCGAAGCTGATGATGGTAGCATTATGGCTTAATTTCTTTGCTGAAAAATTGCTGCTCTTCGCGAGTGTAAAACTTGCTCTTCTATATCACGAAGCAATGCAGTCGAAGCGGCTGTGGGCTCAATGGAAGCCAAGTAACAAGGTTATATGGTATAACTTTCCGCCTGAATATACACGCAGAGTCTTGACTTTCAGAGACACTTTCAAGAAAATTCGCGAACAATATATCAATTAAATGAATTGACAAGTTAATTTCAGGCTGCATCAAGGTAATGTCGTGCTTCACTACTTATTCATGCGATAATTCGTTCCTCCTCCGTGACTATATTTATATAAATTGTATTATAACAGCGACGCGAGCAATTTCGTATTTTACTCCAGAGCCTGGGTGACGACGAATTCTCACAGAGCAATATACCTTTGCTTCATAACGGATAGCTCTGATGAATCACTATTACTCACTACGCGAACAATAAAAATTCTTTCCAGCGCGTTGATTCACACTATATATTTATTGCAGCGAAACTATAAGAAAATACAACTATAAATACTGCGCTTCAGGCTTGATAAAAGGAAGACGCTCGACTTAATTTTCATCATGCAGGAATGCCGCGCAGCGATCTCGTCGCGACGAGGCAGTTTTCGCGCGCATATATAATATAATATTTTCACGTGACTCAGCTCAGTGTAAGCATTGACATACGAAAGGTGGAGTGTGTGCACTCGGTTGCGCGCGTAATTTGAATAATGACGATAATCAGGCGGCTTCGAGAGCGCCATAGTGCCTAGCCCGCGGGAAGTGGCGAAGGAGGAGAAAAAAGGAGAGCGAAAGCTTCCGGTATGTATATATATACATATAGCTATAGGCGGGCGACGCGCGATTATTGCTATCGGAGCCTTGATCTCGCTCTCTCTCTCTCTCTCTCTCTGCCTCTCCATCCTCTTTCGTTTGCTGCATCGTCGCGTCCGTGTCTTTTTTTTCCACCTTTTTCTTGTCCCGCTTTAGCCGCGTGCGCCGCGCTTTGCTTGCACTCTTTTTTCGCGATGTGTACTTTAGATCTGTTTCTTTTTAATTTCGCGTGGAAAGCTTTTGTTCTGCCTTTTTTCTCGCTGCCTTGAATTACTTGATGACCCATTTTTCTTTATTTATATTGCGGTGTTTTCGATATAGCCGCTGCGTGTGCTGTCCTCTTTTTTTTCTTTATCCTGGCTAGGCTCTCGACGTATAGTGTACTTTGTATACTATAATGATTATGGCCACCTATTATATCCTCCAAATTGAAGTTTTAAGAGCCTTATTATTTCCAAAATCGATTTTCAACGTTCGCCGCGCTTATGATTATCAAACACTTTTACAGCTTATATATACAAATATTATACCTCTTTGACAAGCGATAAAATTCTGAATTCGCGTGTATACTTTAATCCCACAGGTATACCTTTGCTCGAAATCTTTTGACAATATACACGAAGACTCATTTCTCACAACTCTTCTCAAAACTCCGTTCTCTGAAATATATCTAAAGATCTCTCTTGCATCCAAAATTCATTTCTCCGAAACTACCCCACAGTCACTTATCCCCATCACCTAATTCATCTTCAACCCTTTCTCTCGTCTACACCGTGTGTATATATTATATACTCCCACAGCACCTCCTTTTTTCCAGTCACATTCCGGCTGCTGCATCGCGATGCAGATGGCTTCAAAGAGCTCGCGCACGACGCTCGCGGCGACTTTCCTGCAAAGCGGCCAGGTGCGCGTTGCGGAAAAAAGAAGCCGGGGATTAACATTCGCGAGAGCCCCCCGCGCGCCCCGGGCGATTTTCTTTTCTGCGCAATTATTATTACTATACTTTTCTCTCGCGTGCGTATGCTGCGCAGCGCAGCTATATAATATGCGAGATCGCGTGCGCGAACCCGGCTTCTTTTTTTTTGGTAATGAATGTGTGTGCGAGCGCGTGACTGGTGTCTTTGTCCACAAGAGTCCGGATCTTTGTTCGATGATGAGAGGTGGACTTGGAGTGTAATTGTGAGGCTGCTGATAAAGACTGCTGATTTTGAAGAGCAAATTTAAATGAGCGATTTCTGAGTTTTGCACGACTTGTTTTTAAAAGAGATCGGGAAAAATAAAAGCCACAAAGCTTCTCTCTAATATTAAAAACACCGGCAACCCATTCATACATCTCTAATTAAAAAATTTGCATGCTCTCTCGCGCAGTAGATCTAAGAAGATTAGAAAGACGGCCATGCACGCGCATCCGCACAAAAGCGCGTCCAGCGACGACTTAGGGGCAGGTGGCGGCGGTTGCATTTAGGGGACGCTGCACAAAAGACGCCGCGCGCGCGCATGAGGGAAAAAAAACGACAGCCTCCGCACCGGTTCATAAACGTATATATGAGCGAAAACTTGAAGTGAAACCGACGAAGCAGTGCCCCTTCCTTGAGCCAAGTGTAAATGAGCGGATGCATATAATGTGCACTATATACTGTGTGTTGCCGTAGTCGGCCAATCGCGAATGTCCGTTGCGCCATTTTTGCCGAGGCGAGAGGCGTGGTTCGTTTCTTTTCTCGCACTCGTTCGAGTGCGTATACATATTGTACGTTTACGCGTATGTTGGTCGCGCACCGAGCGCATATACGGGAAGTGCGCGCGGCTTTTGAGCGAGAATACACAAGCAAGGTGTCGCTGGGTTAGTCGAACATATGTGCTATATACTTGCGTTTCCTGTGGATATTATTGTGTTGTTATGTGCGCGAAAGACGTGCGTTTAATTATTTGTATTTGCTGCGGGTAATTTGCAAGAGCCGAGTGTACTTTGGGTGTAACGATGTGAGGTATGTGTATTGAAATGCACAAGGCTGCATATGTTGAAAAAAAAGAAAAATATTCGAATCAATATACTGCTATACATTTCAGAAGTATATTAACTTCTGCCTCGTATTTTCCGAATCCCTTTGTATATTATGTACTATACTTTCGCGGTATAATAGACTACCCCGAACGAGAATAAAATTCCCTCGAAAGCAATAACAATAAAAACCGAGCATTTCACAATCGAACCGCCTCTATATTATATATAGATTCATCACATTGCGCCGAGCACTCGCATCAGGCAAGAACTCGATAATGTCCGAACGCAAAAATCCACCTCCTCTATATACACACACATATATACATCATCATCCATCAAGCCCGCTCCTCTTTCCGCTGCTTCTCAAATTGAAACGTGAATTTTCAATAGAGACTCCGAAGCCGCCGGCTGGCTTTTTGCCCCACACCGAGAGTTATATATATCCCTCTCTCGCTCGCTTCGCCAGTCCCGCAATAATATAATCTCGGACGCGCGGCTCGTTTTTCTGGTCACTCGAGACCTAATGCGGCTTTTTTGCGAGGCACGAATAGCGCGCGACATTACGATCGCGCTCCGATGTGAATTAGCGATCGCCGGAGCATAAAAGCACGAGCTCGGACTGCTGTTATAGCGAGGTGCTAAACGACGAAGTGAGATCTGGACGGCTCTTTCTTGTGGATGACGAGCCTCGGGGCTGCTGCTATATAGAGAGGAGATATGGAGAGCCGAAGGATATAATGCGAGTATGATTATTGGCTGTATTTGTGTTGGGCTCGGAATCGGCATCGGTGCAGCTGTTTTTGTGGGAAAATTTTTGTATCGATGTGGCTCGGCTGATGTATCGTCTTCTTGCAATGGCTGAAATACTTCATTGTATCGCTCTGTATATAAAGACAGAACAAAGTAGATGATATTTTTTCGATTCAAGCAGCGGATTGACAATTTTGTGTCACAGTCGATCGCTCAATGCTTGTATAAAATGCAGTCAGAATTATGCTCGACAGTCTTCTCGATACCGAACAGAAGGAAAAAAAGAGAGTATCCCGAGCACGATGCACCTGCGTTGTCTATTACAAACAAGATTAGCCCGGTAAAACAAAGAGTCCGCGATGCTCGTCGTTCCCGTTCAAAAAAACCTCCACCTCCTCCTCTGTCGTTTCGTATTCTTTTCCCCCAGCGGCATACATATATACAACGATCGGCTACATACGCATCCTCAACGGGGAAAAAAGAGAGCGGCGAAGCAGCTACTCCGGGATAATTGTATACCGATCGTCCGAGATCGATCTCGATCGCATTCGCTGCTGCATCGGGATCGAGAAACGAGAATTCAGCTGCGTTGTGTGAGCCAAGTAAGGCTGGCAGCAGACACACCACGAGAGCGAGGAGAAAAATGCCCGCACGCGCGTATGACGACGACGGCCTGACGATCGACGAGTCGATCGTTATAAATCACGCGCGCGGCCGTTTTAATCTGAATAAATGCACTTCTGCATTTGTTGCGAGCTTTCCATGCTAGATTTGTGTTTTTTTTTTCGTTTTTATGGCAACGACGAGAGGTTTTGACGATCGCGGGGTTCTCGTTATACAACAAAATCGGTTCGAGATTATGCGAGCGGAGATCGATTTATATACGCATAGGTATAAGCACAGCGCGCGTAGTTAACTTTCCCGATTCGCCTTGTTATACGACGATTTCGCAACGAGTGTATGACTGTATAATTTCGATAGTCGAAAAAGCGCGTGCGATAATCTATCCCGCTACCGGTTCGCAAAGCGCATTAACACCACCAACTCATCTCGGCGTAATCGAAAAGCAGCTCGCGAAAAAAAAAATCCAATTGAAACTCGCGGCAAAAAGCCTGTATGCGCTGAGGGAACTCGGGCTCAATTTCACCAAAGCCGGCAACCACAATTTCCCTCTCGACGCTCATACACAACAAGAGCCAAAACAAAACCGGCTCAAACACACACACGTATATACAACTATAGACTGGAGAGCTACTGCTGCTCATCCTCGTCGTCGCATCCATTATTCCATTACGCGCATTCTCCCCGGCATAGACCGATTGAATAAATAATGGAAAGTGCACTTTTACAATCGTCTCTCTCTCGAAAGGAAAAGCTCGTCCTCGTCGTCTTATTGGTCGCGCGCATGCGCGCATAGCCGTATGTATGCCAGTTGGTTGGCGCGGCCTCGTGCGATCGCTAAAGATACAACAAAAGCGTCGCTGCAGCCGGAGAACAAACGCCGGCGCAGCCCGGCTATCCTTAACTTATTTATACGTATTACGGATGCATTATGCAGCTTGGGCTGCTGCTGCTGCTGTTGCATACACGGGGGCCCCCGTAGAAGAGACGATGCATCTCCTCGTGTATATGTATCTGGTGCATTTTTTAAGGACGCGCTCGCGGGCGCGCATCGACGGCTCCTTTTATGAGGCTCGTGTGCGACTGCGGAGTTGAAGGACGGCTTTGAATTTAGCACTGAATTTGGCCGAGCTGCGAGTTCCATGAACGTTACGTTCTTTAGCAATTCATTCAGTTATACGTATAGTACGAGTCGTTGTTGTTGTTACTCTATTGTTTATACTATATGGGCAGCAACAGCAGCGCACGGGGTATAATGTATATTCAAGTGTGCTTTGGCTATTCACGAAAATGATGTTTGGCATAAACAGGTGTATTGTGCAACCATGTATTGGCGTTATAATATGATTTGACTGTTCGTTTATCAGCAGAATTCGTAGTGTGTATGTGTGCATTGATCAAATATTCGCTAACAAATATGTGCACTAAGCGTAACTCCATCGCGATCCATTGTATCGAAATTGGCTCATATTTCGTAGCATCAGTATTAGCGGTGCAAACTCCACCATTATTATACCTGAATCCCCATTAGAAGCTCCGCATATAGCTGTATCCACTTAAAAGCCGAGTTTCTTAATAGAATCGAGCCGTAACAAAATGACCCGCATCGTTCCTCTATCACCGCTAAAATTATCAACTCGCTCTGCCGTTTCGCATCAGTTATATTCAAACATCAAAAGAACTCGTTCAGCAGATCCGATCATATACAGCCGACGAATGGACAGTAGGCGCCGCTGCAAATCAAGAAAACTATCTTCCCCGCCAGTCGGCGCGCGTTCTATACTTATATATATATCCAGAGATAAATTCGTCGAGATAAAATTTTCCGTCGTTAGCGGCTAATTACACGCGAGCGCGCTCGCGAATTCTTGTAATAAACATTTAACGACTGGCCGCGATTGTATTCGCAAATTCGCCGCCGCTGCTTCCGTTAATTACGGAGTCAAGTTTGTTACAGTAGAGAGAAAGAGCGAAAATTAACCTCTCCCAGCGCGCGCGCGCGCTCGCCTCTGTCTTCGCAAATTGGTTTAGCGCTCATTAAAAGCCGATTGCGAGCGTCGTCGCTGCAGCTTCTTTTTGCTCTCGCAATACGGCTCTTTTTCGTTTTTCATTATCGTCGATTTTGTGGATTATCGCTTATCGATTAAGATGGACCTGTATACACGTTATATAGGTATATGCGACGTTCGCATTCCTGCACGACTCCGCCGGCTGAAATGACCTATTATGCATTTTCGGTCGACCCTATCTTATATAATATGGACTCGCCGTCTCGTTTCGCGGAAGCTCTCGATAAAGATCGCTGCTGATCGAAAATTTGTATTCGTCTGCTATACAAAGAAGTTGACCACTTGCTCGGCTACTTGATTGTGTCATTTTTCATCCCGATACTGGGCTGATGAGATTTTGTAATTATTTTCATGCATCGCGATTGCATTATTATTCAAAAATTTGCTGCAATATATCAATAAACTCAAGAAAGCCGTATATAACGCAGCAATCAATCGCTCGATCTCGCAGGAAGACCCAGAAGCGCGCAACGCAACGTTTCGTGGAAAAGTAATTAAATCTAAGGAAGACTCTACTTTGCGCCAGCGTACTTTTGACCGGCTCTCTACGGCGTTAATTAGCGAGATAATTAGAGCCGCCGCAGAATCAACAGCCGTCTTCGTCTATCGCCACACTAAAGGGTCGCGCGCGCGTGCTATCAAAGGGCTTCTTTGTGCACTGGTGCTGCCTGTTTTCCTTGACTCCGCGGCTGGCTGCGCGCGTGGTTCTTCGGTTCTCTGATGGAAACTACTGACGGATATTTATTGTTGCTCGTTCGAGTTTGCATAGTCCGACGTAATTCGAAGATAATTGTTCTGGGAAACGTGATTTTAAGCGCAATATTATGTATGGCCAAATGCGGCGAAAGCAACTATTACGCAAAACGTCTAACGGGACTAATTAGGAGTTTGGCAGGGTCGTATTTCAAAATTTTTCAGCGTAATTATATAATGACACCGCGAAGTCAAAGTCGCCGTTGGCTGATGTATATTTGTATGTGCTCCTCCTCATCTTTGCGCTGCATTGTCACATTTATGAGGTTTTAATTGCCAGTGCAGGACACGCAATTCCCTCATTAGCGACACAGCCCGGCTGTATATAATTTTTCACAGCCCGCATCTCATTTTATTAACTTCGATGATTAAACTGCGCGAAAGAGTTCCACGAAAAGACAAGCTGCCAACGAGCGTTTCACCTCACTTTCGCGAACAGCGGCCCTGTTTAAATTAGGAAACATAATTTTCCTGATGACATCGCAATTGAATCAATTCGTCGCGAGAGTATTCTATATAGTAGTCTGAAAGTCTCGGTCTGAAAGAACTTTTCTCCAAACTTAATAGTGCACCCCCTTCTACCGCCGTGGCCGTGAGAAAGCTTTTCTAAAATTACTCGAGCAATCCCGGCCCACTCCAAGTATTTATTTAGAAAATTACCTCCGAGAGAATCTTTCTCCGGCCCGCTACTCTTTATCAAAACCATTCGGACAAAACCGCGGCTGCAGTAGACTCGCGGCTACACACACATACTGACACAGTAGACACAGCACACAGTAAGGGGAAACCGAGCGCCAAAGTATACAAAAGAAAGTCGGAAAAATCGCGAGTTTCCTTTACGGTAACGAACGAGCAACTTGTCTCTCTCTCTCTCTGTCTCTCATCCCCGACTAAAACAGCCACACGCTGCACAGCTAAGAAAGAGAGAGAAAAGTGGCACTGTTCGACTGCCTGTTTTTCTTTCGCTCCGTCTTCTCTTTCTTCTTCTTCTTTTAGCCCCAACCCCCTTGTCTTTTTTCAAGCCACCACCGCCTCCTACTCCTGCAGTCGCGAGTTACTCTTAACTTTCCCGGACGAGCGAGTTGTTCTTATGCTACCGCGTCCTGACTATATATACTTCACATCGCTCGCAGACGACGCGCTGTATATAGAGAGGTGGGGGAGTAATCCGCCTGCAAAACGTCGACTTTTAGCCGGCGCTCTTTTCGGGATTCTCTCGCATGAGCAAAACGTCCTGATGATGCTTCTATACTCTCCCCTTCGGTTAGAAAAGTGCACGCGTCGGAGATTTTCTTCCGGAGAAGAATGAGGGAAAAGAGGCAAAACGTTTAGCCGAGTGCGGGCTATTTGTTATTTTAATCGACGAGTGTTTTCTTTTGAGTGTTCATTCTTTTTTAATTGAATGTAAAGAATATTAAATTTGCAACGTAGAAAAAGATGAAATTCCGTAGAGAGCGCAGCTTGAGCGCGCTTCACAATATATGCATTTACCTGCTAGTTTCGCGCGCCATTTACCCGGTGCAGAGAGAAAGAGAGCGCAGCCGTGCAGCATCGCATTCCCCTTTTGCAGTTAAATTATTAATTCCTCTCGGCTCTCAAGTTTCTTGTATAAGGGTGCAAAGTGCGGCGATTTCCTCTCCCTCGTCATTTTTCTCCTTTTTCGAGCAAAAAACAGAGGCAGCAGCAGCAGCAGTTCTCCTCTTACTCGCTGCCATTTTTTTCTATACATAAAACATCCGCGACGACGGGGCAAGCAAGGAAATGCATCGGAATTGGAAGTAACGTCGCAGCGACATAAATTCTCGAGAGAGAGAGAGAGAGAGAGCGCGCGCGCGGGTGTGGAGGTGCACAAAAAGGCGGAAAAAGACGGTTGCGCGCAAGCAGAGAGACAACGGCGACGTCAATCCTCGAATCCCCG